>SJYW01010867.1:9882-23948 GCA_006410735.1 Raphicerus campestris
TGGTGGTTGGACACCTGAGGCTCCTCCCGACTCTCCTGACATGAGGCCTCCTCTTGCGATGTGAGGGGAGCGTCAGAAAACCTTTCCTGATGGAGCAGGGAAAGGGCCCTTCATCTGGAGCTCAGCAGAGAAAAACGGGTCTCCTCTTGAGTCGCAGTGGGACCCTGGGGTTCCTCTTCAGTGGGGACGGTTGGGGCAGCAACTTCCTAGGTCACAACAAGGGTATTAAGGAGCCTTTCGAGGTCCAAGAGGGAAGGGGTGATTTCCCCCGAGATGCTGCAGGGGACAAGGGACTCACCCTCCCTGCAGGTGAGAAGCTTCTGGTTGTTCTCGAGTTGCGGCGGGGTCCTCTCGAGTTAAGACGGGGCCCCAGGGATCTGCTGCTGTGGCCTCAGGAGAGGCCACTCTACATGCGAGTTGCGAGGCACCTGTGGGGATTCCTCCGGGGATGTCGCCGGGTCCTCATTCCTTGTCTGGTGCTGAGTCCGCAGCCTATGCTTGCCTCGCCCATGCTAACATAGGTTTGGGGATCCCCTGGATCCTCCACAGGGGAGTCAGGCCTTGTCTTGCCTGGGGACGTGCACAGCCGCTTTCCTCCCCAACTGCAGCAAGTGTCCGGGTCCCTGTCGAGCGAATACAGGGATCAGTGTCTTGATCTCGAAGTACCCCAGTGCTATCACACGTGCCAGTGTGTCAGCAATCGAGCCTCAGGGAGGCAGTCGAGGCAGTGCAGGGCAGTCAGGTTCATCTGGAGTGGACGAGGCATTTGGGGTTCTTGGCAAAAGGTGACCAGATACCTGAAGCTCATCTGGACTCGCCTGGTGTGAGGGCCTCCTGTTGGGATTTGATAGGAGAGCCGGAAAACCTTTTTCAAAGGAGCAGGGAAAGGGCCCCTCATCTGGGGCTGAGCATGGGAAAATGGAGCTCCTCTTGAGTCCCATTGGGACCCTCAGCAGTCCTCTCGAGTGGGGACGGGTGGAGCGGGGATCTTCCTGGTTCTCACTAAGGGGGTGAAGGAGCATTTCGAGGTCCAAGTGGGAACTGGTGATTTTCCCCGGGATGCTGAAGTGGACAAGGGCCTCATCATGCCTGCAAGGGAGAAGCTTCTGGTTTTCTCGAGTTGTGAGGGGGTCCTCTCGAGTTACGACGGGGACCCCAGGGACCCGCCCCTGTGGCCTCAGGAGGGGTCAGTCTCCGTGCGCATTGCCACTGGGCATTTCTCCCCAGTCGTTGCCGGGTCCCCAAGCCTCGTCTGGTGCTGAGGACACAGCCTGAGCTTGCCTTGCCCATGCTGACCTTCGTCTTGGGGTTCCCCTGGAGCTCCCACAGGGGAGTCAGGCCTCATCTCACCTGGAAACATGCACAGTCGCTTTCCTTCCCATCTGCAGTAGAAGTGTTCAGCACCCCTTCGAGCAGATACAGGGATCTGTGGCTTGCCCTCGAGGTACCCCAGGGCTGTCACACGTGCCAGTGTGTTGGGAGTCGAGTCTCGGGTGACAGTCGAGGCAGTGCAGGGCAGTGAGGTTCATCAGGAATGGACGAGGCATTTGGGGGTCTTGGAAATGATGGACCGACCACTGAGGCTCGTCCTGTCTCTCCTCCTTTGAGCGCCTCTTCTTGGTATGCTAGGGGAGAGACGTGAACACTTTCCTGACGGAGCAGGGAAAGGTCCCGTCATCTAGAGCTCAGCCGGGGAAAACGGGGCTCCTCTTGAGTCTTGGCAGGACCCTCGGGGTTCCTCTTGAGTGGGGACGGGTGGGTCGGGGAACTTCTTGGATCACAGCAAGGTTGTGAAGGAGCCTGTCGAGGTCCACGAGGGACGGGATGAATTCCCCTGAGATGCCGCCGCAGACAAGGGCCACACCATGCCTGCAGGGGAGAAGCTTCAGGTATTTCTCGAGTTGCAGCGGGATCCACTCGCTTTACGACGGGAAACCCAGGGACCTGCCCCTGTATCCTCAAGAGAGTCCATTCTCAGTGCTAATTGCGAGGCGCTTCTGGGGATACCAACCCAGTCGTCCCCTGGTCCTCAGTCCTCGTCTTGTGCTGAGATCGAGGCTATGATTTTCTCACTCATGCATTCATAGGACTTGAGGTTACTCTGGAGCCCCCACATGGGAGTCAGGCCTCTTCTCGCCTGGAGACTTGCATGGAAACTTTCTTCCCCAACTGCAGCGACAGTGTTCGGCTCCCCGTAAAGCAGACACAGGGATCTGTGGTTTGCCATCAAGGTACTTCAGGGCTGTCTCACGCCCCAGTGTGTTGTGAGTCGAGCCTCGGGTGACAGTCGAGACAGTGCAGGGATGTCATGTTCATCTGGAGTGGACGAGGAATTTGAGGTTCTTGGGGAGTGGTAGTCTGACACCTGAGGCTCCTCCCGACTCTCCTGATGCGAGGCCACCTCTTGGGATGCGATGGGAGTGCAGGAAATGTTTTCGCGATGGAGCAGGGAAAGGGCCCCACATATGGAGCTCAGCAGGGGAAAACGGGGGTCCTCTTGATTCACGGCGGGACCCTCGGGGTTCCTCTCAAGTGGGGACGGGTGGGGCGGGTAACTTCTTGGGTCTCAGCAAGGTTGTGAAGGAGCATTTTGAGGTCCAAGAGGGAACGGGTGATTTCCCCTGGGATGCTGCAGTGGACAAGGGCCTCACCCCGCCTGCAAGAGAGAAGCTTCTGGGTATCTCGAGTTGCGGGGTCGTCCTCTCGAGTTAGGACGTGACCTCAGAAATGCACTGCTGTGGCCTCAGGAGAGACCAGCCTCCATTCGAGTTGCGAGGCACTTGTGGGGATTCCTCCTGAGACGTCGCCGGGTCCTCAGTCCTCGTCTCATGCTGAGGCCGGAGCCTGTGCTTGCCTCGCCCATGCTGACATAGGTCTTGGGATCCCCTGGAGCCCTCACAGGGGAGTCAGACCTCATCTTGCCTGGGGACGTGCACCACCACTTTCCTTCCCAGCTGCAGCAACAGTGTCTGGGTCCCTGTCCAGCGGATACAGGGAAGAGTGTCTTGCACTCGAGGTAACCCGGGGCTATCACACATGCCACTGTGCCAGGGTCGAGCCTCAGGGTGACAGTCGAGGCAGTGCAGGGTAGTCATGTTGATCTGGAGTGGACAAGGCTTTTGAGGTTCTTGTTGATCTGGAGTGGACAAGGCTTTTGGGGGTCTTGGGGAATTGTGACCCAATCTGTGAGACTCCTCCCGACACTCCAGGTGCCATCACCTCCTCTTGACATGTGAGGGGAACACCTCCAAACATTTCTGGATGGACCAGGGAAAGGGGCCCCCATCTGGAGCTCAGCAGGGAAAACCAGGCTGCTTTTGAGTCTTGGCGGAACTCTCGGGGTTCCTCTAGAGTGGGGACCGGTGGGGGGGGGTAACGTCTTGGGTCACAGCAAGGTTGTGAAGGGGCCTTTCCAGGTCCAAGAGTGAAGAGGTGAAATCCTCCGATGCTGCATTCGACAAGGGCCTCTCCCCGCCTGCAGTGAAGTGTCTGGTTTTTTTCGAGTTGCAGAGGGGTCATCTCAAGTTACGCCGGCCCCCAGGGAACCACCCCTGTGGCCACAGGAGAGGCCAGTCTCAGTGTGAGGGGTGAGGCCATCTGGGGATTCTTCCCAGTTGCGCCAAGTCCTCAGTCCCATTCTGGGGCTGAGGCCGAAGCCTGAGCTTTCCTCAACCTTGCCTAGGTAGTTCTTAGAGTTCCCCTGGAGCCAGCTCAGGGGAGTCAGGCCTCGTCCCGCCCATAGACGTGCAGGGCCGCTTTACTCCAGGGTGCAGCAGCCATGTCCAGCTCTCCGTGGAACAGACGAAGGGATCTGTGGTTTGCCCTCAAGGTACCCCAGGGCTATTACAGGTACCAGTGTATCAGCTGTCGAGCCTCGTGGAGGCAGTCGAGGCACTGCAAGGAAGTAGGTTCATCTGGAGCAGACGAGGCATTTGGGGTTCTTGGGGAAAGGTGACCAGACACCTGAGGCTCCTCTGGACTCGCCTGGTTTGAGGGAATCCTCTTGGGATGCAAGGCGAGAGCCAGGAACCCTTTCCGATGGAGCAGGGAAATGGCCCCTCATCTGGAGCTGAGCATGGGAAAATGGAGCTCCTCTTGAGTCCCATTGGGACCTTCAGCAGTCCTCTCGAGTGAGGACGGGTGGGTTGGGGAACTTCTTGTGTCACATCAAGGGTGTGATGGAGCATTTCGAGGTCCAAGAGGGAAGGAGTGATTTCCCCCCAGGACGCCACAGTAGACAAGGGCCTCAGTCCGCCTGCAAAGGAGAAGCTTCTGGTTTTTCTCGAGTTGTGGCAGAGTCCTCTCGATTACGACGGGGACCCCAGGGACCCGCCCATGTGGTATCAGGAGAGGCCAGTCTCCGTGCGAGATGCCACTGGGTTACCTCCCCAGTCATCGCTGGGTCCCCAGGCCTCTTCTGGAGCTGAGGCCGCAGCCTGACCTTGCCTCCCCCTTGCTGACCTCGGTCTTGGGGTTCCCCTGGAGCTCCCACAGGGGAGTCAGGCCTCGTCTCGCCTGGAGACGTGCACGGCCACTTTCCTCCCCATCTGCATCAGAAGTGTCCAGCACCCTTTCGAGCGGACACAGGGATTTGTTGCTTGCCCTGGAGGTACCCCAGGGCTGTCACACGTGCCAGTGTGTCAGAAGTCGAGTCTCAGGGTCACAGTCGAGGCAGTGCAGGCCAGTGAGTTTCGTCAGGAATGAGCGAGGTTTGGGGGTCTTCAGAATGATGGACCGACTCCTGAGGCTCGTCCTGTCTCTCCTCGTTCGAGCGCCTCTTCCTGGGATGCCAGGGGAGAGCTGTGAACACTTTCCCGACAGAGCAGGGATAGGGACCGTTATCTGGAGCTCAGCAGTGGAAAAGGTGGCTCCTCTTGAGTCTTGGCAGGAACCTTGGAGTTCCTCTTGAGTGTGGACGTTTGGGGCAGGAAATGTCTTTGATCACAACAAGGGTGTGAAGGAGCCTTTCGAGGTCTAGGAGGGAAGGGGTGATTTCCCCCCAGATGCCACCATGGACAAGGGCCTCACTCCACCTGCAGGGGAAAAGTTTCTGGTTTTTCTCGAGTGCCGGTGGGGTCCTCTCAAGTTAAGACGGGACCCCAGAAACCCGCCCTTGAGGCCAGTGGAGAGCACATTCTCCGAGCGATTTGTGAGGCGCCTTTGGGATTCATCCCCAGTCATCACTGGGTCCTCAGTCATCGCCTGGTGCTGAGGCTGGAGCCTGAGTTTGCCTCGCCCATGTTCACATAGGTCTTGGGTTTCCACTGGAGTCCCCACTGGAGAGTCCAGCCTTTTCTCGCCTGGAGACTTGCACAGCCACTTTCCTCCCCAACTGCAGCAACAGTGTCCGGGTCCTGGGTGAGCGGATACCGGGATCTGTGGCTTGCCCTTGAGGTAGCCCAGCGCTGTCACAGGTGCTAGTGTGCCGGAGTCAAGCCTCGGGGTGACAGTCGAGGCAGTGCAGGGCAGTTAGTTTCATCTGGAGTGGACGAGGCATTTGGGGATCTTGGGGAGTGTTGGTCGGACACCTGAGTCTACTCCCGACTCTCCTGATGCAAGGCCACCTCTTTGGATGCGAGAGAAAAACGAGGAAACCTTTCCCGACAAAGCAGGGAAAGGGCCCCTCATCTGGAGCTCAGCAGAGGAAAACGGGGCTCCTCTTGATTGTTGGCGGGACTCTTGGGGTTCCTCTTGAGTGGGGACCTGTGGGCCTGGGAACTTCTTGAGTCACAGCAACCGTGTGAAGTAGCCTTTCCAGGTCCACGAGGGACGGGTTGAATTCCCCCGAGACACCGCCAGGGACAAGGGCATAACACCGCCTGCAGGGTAGAAGCTTCTGTTTTTTCTTGCATTGCCCCGGGGTCATCTCGAGTTATAACTGGGACCCCAGGGACTCGGCTCTGTGCACTGTGGATAGCCCAGTCTCTGTGCGTGTTGGACGGCTCCTCTGGGATTCCTCCACAGTCTTCTCAGGGTCCTCAGTCCTCGTCTAGTGCTGAGGCCGGAGCCTGAGCTTTCATCGATGTGCTGACGTAGGTCTTGGGGTTTCCCTGGAGCCCACTCAGGGGAGTCAGGCCTCGTCTGGCCCATAGACGTGCTGGGCCGCTTTACTCCACTGTGCAGCAGCCGTATCCGGCACTCCTTTGAGCGGACAAAGCGATCTGTGGCTTGCATTGGAGGTATCCCAGGGCTATCACACGTGCCAGGGTGTCGGCAGTCAAGCCTCGGGAAGGAAGTCGAGGCAGTGCTGGCAGTCAGCTTTATCTGGAGTGGACGAGGCATTTGGGGTTCTTGGGGAAAGGTGACCAGAGGCCTGAGGCTCCTCTAGACTCGCATGGTTTGAGTGCCTCCTCTTGGTATGCGAGGGGAACACCGGGAAATCTTTCCCGATGGAGCAGGGAAAGGACCCCTCATCTGGAGCTGAGCAGGGGAAAATGGGGCTCCACTTGAGTCTTGGCGGAACCCTTGGGGTTCCTCTCGAGTGGGGACGGGTGGGGCGGGGAACTTCTTGGGTCACTGCAAGGGTGTGAGTGAGCCTTTCGAGGTCCACGAGGTATGGGTTGAATTCCCCTGAGATGCTGTTGCAGACAAGTGCCACACCACGCCTGCAGGGGAGAAGCTTCCAGTTTTTCTCAAGTTGCGGTGGGATACTCTCGAGTTATGACGGGGACCCCAGGGACCCACCGCTGTATTCTGAGGAGAGGTCATTCCATTGCGAGTTGCTAGGCAACTCTGGGGATTCCTCCCCAGTCATCACCGGGTCCTCAGTCCTCGTCTGGTGCTGAGGTCGGAGACTGAGATTTCCTCACTCATGCTTTCATAGGGCTTGTGGTTACTCTGGATTCCCCACAGGGGAGTCAGGCCTCTTCTAGCCTGGAGACTTGCACGACCTCTTTCTTCCTCAATTGCAGCGGCAGTGTCCGGCTCCGAGTAAAGCGGACACAGGGATCTGTGGCTTGCCATCGAGGACTCCAGGGCTATCTCACGTGCCAGTGTGTTGGGAGTCGAGCCTCGGGGTGACAATCGAGACAGTGTAGGGTAGTCATGTTCATCTGGAGTGGATGAAGCATTTGGGGGTCTTGGGGAGTGGTGGTCAGACACCTGAAGATCCTCCCGACTCTCCTGATGCGAGGCCACCTCTTGGGATGCAAGGGGAGCACAGGAAATCCTTTCCCGATGGAGCAGGGAAAGGGCCCCTCATCTGGAGCTCAGCAGGGGAAAACGGGGCTCCTCTTGAGTCGCAGCGGGACTCTCGTGGTTCCTCTTGAGTTGGGACGGTTGGGACGGGAACTTCCTAGGTCACAACAAGGGTATGAAGGAGCCTTTGGAGGTCCAAGAGGGAAAGGGTGATTTCCCCCGAGATGCTGCTTTGGACAAGGGACTCACCCTTCCTGCAGGGGAGAAGCTTCTGTTTGTTCTTGAGTTGCAGCGGGGTCCTCTCGAGTTACGATGGGGACCACAGGGACCCGCCCCTGTGGCCTCAGGAGAGACTTGTCTCCATGCAAGTTGTGAGGCATCTGTGGGGATTCCTCCCGAGAATTCGGCGGGTCCTCAGTCCTCGTCTGGTTCTGAGGTCTGAGTCTGTGCTTGCCTTGCCTATGCTGACATAGGTCTTGGNCATCCCAAGAGGTGGCCTCGCATCAGGAGAGTCGGGAGGATCTTCAGGTGTCTGACCACCACTCCCCAAGACCCCCAAATGCTTCATCCACTCCAGATGAACATGACTACCCTACACTGTCTCGATTGTCACCCCGAGGCTCGACTCCCAACACACTGGCACGTGAGATAGCCCTGGAGTCCTCGATGGCAAGCCACAGATCCCTGTGTCCGCTTTACTCGGAGCCGGACACTGCCGCTGCAATTGAGGAAGAAAGAGGTCGTGCAAGTCTCCAGGCTAGAAGAGGCCTGACTCCCCTGTGGGGAATCCAGAGTAACCACAAGCCCTATGAAAGCATGAGTGAGGAAATCTCAGTCTCCGACCTCAGCACCAGACGAGGACTGAGGACCCGGTGATGACTGGGGAGGAATCCCCAGAGTTGCCTAGCAACTCGCAATGGAATGACCTCTCCTCAGAATACAGCGGTGGGTCCCTGGGGTCCCCGTCATAACTCGAGAGTATCCCACCGCAACTTGAGAAAAACTGGAAGCTTCTCCCCTGCAGGCGTGGTGTGGCACTTGTCTGCAACAGCATCTCAGGGGAATTCAACCCATACCTCGTGGACCTCGAAAGGCTCACTCACACCCTTGCAGTGACCCAAGAAGTTCCCCGCCCCACCCGTCCCCACTCGAGAGGAACCCCAAGGGTTCCGCCAAGACTCAAGTGGAGCCCCATTTTCCCCTGCTCAGCTCCAGATGAGGGGTCCTTTCCCTGCTCCATCGGGAAAGATTTCCCGGTGTTCCCCTCGCATACCAAGAGGAGGCACTCAAACCATGCGAGTCTAGAGGAGCCTCAGGCCTCTGGTCACCTTTCCCCAAGAACCCCAAATGCCTCGTCCACTCCAGATAAAGCTGACTGCCAGCACTGCCTCGACTTCCTTCCCGAGGCTTGACTGCCGACACCCTGGCACGTGTGATAGCCCTGGGATACCTCCAATGCAAGCCACAGATCGCTTTGTCCGCTCAAAGGAGTGCCGGATACGGCTGCTGCACAGTGGAGTAAAGCGGCCCAGCACGTCTATGGGCCAGACGAGGCCTGACTCCCCTGAGTGGGCTCCAGGGAAACCCCAAGACCTACGTCAGCACATCGATGAAAGCTCAGGCTCCGGCCTCAGCACTAGACGAGGACTGAGGACCCTGAGAAGACTGTGGAGGAATCCCAGAGGAGCCGTCCAACACGCACAGAGACTGGGCTATCCACAGTGCACAGAGCCGAGTCCCTGGGGTCCCAGTTATAACTCGAGATGACCCCGGGGCAATGCAAGAAAAAACAGAAGCTTCTACCCTGCAGGCGGTGTTATGCCCTTGTCCCTGGCGGTGTCTCGGGGGAATTCAACCCGTCCCTCGTGGACCTGGAAAGGCTACTTCACACGGTTGCTGTGACTCAAGAAGTTCCCAGGCCCACAGGTCCCCACTCAAGAGGAACCCCAAGAGTCCCGCCAACAATCAAGAGGAGCCCCGTTTTCCTCTGCTGAGCTCCAGATGAGGGGCCCTTTCCCTGCTTTGTCGGGAAAGGTTTCCTCGTTTTTCTCTCGCATCCAAAGAGGTGGCCTTGCATCAGGAGAGTCGGGAGTAGACTCAGGTGTCCGACCAACACTCCCCAAGATCCCCAAATGCCTCGTCCACTCCAGATGAAACTAACTGCCCTGCACTGCCTCGACTGTCACCCCGAGGCTTGACTCCGGCACACTAGCACCTGTGACAGCGCTGGGCTACCTCAAGGGCAAGCCACAGATCCCGGTATCCGCTCACCCAGGACCCGGACACTGTTGCTGCAGTTGGGGAGGAAAGTGGCTGTGCAAGTCTCCAGGCGAGAAAAGGCTGGACTCTCCAGTGGGGACTCCAGTGGAAACCCAAGACCTATGTGAACATGGGCGAGGCAAACTCAGGCTCCAGCCTCAGCACCAGGCGATGACTGAGGACCCAGTGATGACTGGGGATGAATCCCAAAGGCGCCTCACAAATCGCTCGGAGAATGTGCTCTCCACTGGCCTCAAGGGCGGGTTTCTGGGGTCCCGTCTTAACTTGAGAGGACCCCACCGGCACTCGAGAAAAACCAGAAACTTTTCCCCTGCAGGTGGAGTGAGGCCCTTGTCCATGGTGGCATCTGGGGGGAAATCACCCCTTCCCTCCTAGACCTCGAAAGGCTCCTTCACACCCTTGTTGTGATCAAAGACATTTCCTGCCCCAAACGTCCACACTCAAGAGGAACTCCAAGGTTCCTGCCAAGACTCAAGAGGAGCCACCTTTTCCACTGCTGAGCTCCAGATAACGGTCCCTATCCCTGCTCTGTCGGGAAAGTGTTCACAGCTCTCCCCTGGCATCCCAGGAAGAGGCGCTCGAACGAGGAGAGACAGGACGAGCCTCAGGAGTCGGTCCATCATTCTGAAGACCCCCAAACCTCGCTCATTCCTGACGAAACTCACTGGCCTGCACTGCCTCGACTGTGACCCTGAGACTCGACTTCTGACACACTGGCACGTGTGACAGCCCTGGGGTACCTCCAGGGCAAGCAACAAATCCCTGTGTCCGCTCGAAAGGGTGCTGGACACTTCTGATGCAGATGGGGAGGAAAGTGGCCGTGCACGTCTCCAGGCGAGACGAGGCCTGACTCCCCTGTGGGAGCTCCAGGGGAACCCCAAGACCGAGGTCAGCAAGGGGGAGGCAAGGTCAGGCTGCGGCCTCAGCTCCAGAAGAGGCCTGGGGACCCAGCGATGACTGGGGAGGTAACCCAGTGGCATCTCGCACGGAGACTGGCCTCTCCTGATACCACATGGGCGGGTCCCTGGGGTCCCCGTCGTAATCGAGAGGACTCTGCCACAACTCGAGAAAAACCAGAAGCTTCTCCTTTGCAGGCGGACTGAGGCCCTTGTCTACTGTGGCGTCCTGGGGGGAAATCACTCCTTCCCTCTTGGACCTCGAAATGCTCCATCACACCCTTGATGTGACACAAGAAGTTCCCCAACCCACCCGTCCTCACTCGAGAGGACTGCTGAAGGTCCCAATGGGACTCAAGAGGAGCTCCATTTTCCCATGCTCAGCTCCAGATGAGGGGCCATTTCCCTGCTCCATCGGAAAGGGTTCCTGGCTCTCGCCTTGCATCCCAAGAGGATTCCCTCAAACCAGGCGAGTCCAGAGGAGCCTCAGGTGTCTGGTCACCTTTCCCCAAGAACCCCAAATGCCTCGTCTGCTCCAGATGAACCTACTTCCTTGCAGTGCCTCGACTGCCTCCACGAGGCTCGACAGCTGATACACTGGTACCTGTAATAGCCCTGGGGTACCTTGAGGGCAAACCACAGATCCCTTCGTCTGTTCCACGGAGAGCTGGACATGGCTGCTGCACCCTGGAGTAAAGCGGCCCTGCACGTCTATGGGCGGGACGAGGCCTGACTCCCCTGAGCTGGCTCCAGGGGAACTCTAAGAACTACCTAGGCAAGGTTGAGGAAAGCTCAGGCTTCGGCCTCAGCCCCAGAATGGGACTGAGGACTTGGCGCAACTGGGAAGAATCCCCAGATGGCCTCACCCCTCACACTGAGACTGGCCTCTCCTGTGGCCACAGGGGTGGTTCCCTGGGGGCCGGCGTAACTTGAGATGACCCCTCTGCAACTCGAAAAAAACCAGACACTTCACTGCAGGCGGGGAGAGGCCCTTGTCGAATGCAGCATCGGAGGATTTCACCTCTTCACTCTTGGACCTGGAAAGGCCCCTTCACAACCTTGCTGTGACCCAAGACGTTACCCCCCCCCACCGGTCCCCACTCTAGAGGAACCCCGAGAGTTCCGCCAAGACTCAAAAGCAGCCTGGTTTTCCCTGCTGAGCTCCAGATGGGGGCCCCTTTCCCTGGTCCATCCAGAAATGTTTGGAGGTGTTCCCCTCACATGTCAAGAGGAGGTGATGGCACCTGGAGTGTCGGGAGGAGTCTCACAGATTGGGTCACAATTCCCCAAGACCCCCAAAAGCCTTGTCCACTCCAGATCAACAAGAACCTCAAAAGCCTTGTCCACTCCAGATCAACATGACTACCCTGCACTGCCTCGACTGTCACCCTGAGGCTCGACCCTGGCACAGTGGCATGTGTGATAGCCCCGGGTTACCTCGAGTGCAAGACACTCTTCCCTGTATCCGCTGGACAGGGACCCAGACACTGTTGCTGCAGCTGGGAAGGAAAGTGGTGGTGCACGTCCCCAGGCAAGATGAGGTCTGACTCCCCTGTGAGGGCTCCAGGGGATCCCAAGACCTATGTCAGCATGGGCGAGGCAAGCACAGGCTCCGGCCTCAGCATGAGACGAGGACTGAGGACCCGGCGACGTCTCAGGAGGAATCCCCACAAGTGCCTCGCAACTCGAATGGAGGCTGGTCTCTCCTGAGGCCACAGCAGTGCATTTCTGAGGTCACGTCCTAACTCGAGAGGACGACCCCGCAACTCGAGATACCCAGAAGCTTCTCTCTTGCAGGCGGGGTGAGGCCCTTGTCCACTGCAGCATCCCAGGGGAAATCACCCGTTCCCTCTTGGACCTCAAAATGCTCCTTCACAACCTTGCTGAGACCCAAGAAGTTACCCGCCCCACCCGTCCCCACTTGAGAGGAACCCCGAGGGTCCCGCCGTGAATCAAGAGGACCCCCGTTTTCCCCTGCTGAGCTCCATATGTGGGGCCCTTTCCCTGCTCCATCGCGAAAACATTTCCTGCACTCCCATCGCATCCCAAGAGGTGGCCTCGCATCAGGAGAGTCGGGAGGAGCCTCAGGTGTCAGACTACCACTCCCCAAGAACCTCAAATTCCTCGTCCACTCCAGATGAACATGACATCCCTGCACTGTCTCGACTGTCACCCGAGGCTCGACTCACAACACACTGCGGCGTGAGACAGCCCTGAAGTACCTTGATGGCAAACCACAGATCCCTGTGTCTGCTTTACGGGGAGCCGAACACTGTCGCTGCAGTTGGGGAAGAAAGTTTCCATGCAAGTCTCCAGGCGAGAAGAGGCCTGACTCCCATGTGGGGGCTCCAGAGTAACCTCAAGTCCTATGAATGCATGAGTGAGAAAATCATAGCCTCGATCTCAGCACAAGACGAGGACTGAGGACCAGGGGACGACTGGGTTGGTATCCCCAGAAGCGCCTCGCAATTAGCACTGAGAATGGACTCTCTTGAGGATACAGGGGCAGGTCCCTGGGTTTCCCGTCGTAAAGCGAGTGGATCCCGCTGCAACTCGAGAAATACCTGAAGCTTCTCCCCTGCAGGCATGGTGTGGCCCTTGTCTGCGGCGGCATCTCAGGGGAATTCATCCCGTCCCTCGTGGACCTCGACAGGCTCCTTCACAACCTTGCTGTGATCCAAGAAGTTCCCCGACCCACCCGTCCCCACTCAAGAGGAACCCCGAGGGTCCTGCCAAGACTCAAGAGGAGCCCCGTTTTCCCCGGCTGAGCTCTAGATGACGGGACCTTTCCCTGCTCCGTCAGGAAAGTGTTCACGTATCTCCCCTAGCATACCAAGAAGAGGCGCTCAAAGGAGGAGAGACAGGACGAGCCTCAGTGGTCGGTCCATCATTTCCAAGACCCCCAAATGCCTCGTCCATTCCTGATGAACCTCACTGCCCTGCACTGCCTCGACTGTCACCCGAGACTCGACTCCCAACACACTGGCACGTGTGACAGCCCTGGGGTACCTCGAGGGCAAGCCACAGATCCCTGTATCTGCTCGAAGGGGTGCTGAACACTTCTACTGCAGATGGGAAGGAAAGCGACTGTGCATGTTTCCAGGTGAGATGAGGCCTGACTCCCCTGTGGGAGCTCCAGGGGAACCCCAAGACGAAGGTCAGCATGGGCAAGGCAAGCTCAGGCTGTGTCCTCAGCACCAGACGAGGCTTGGGGACCCGGCAACGACTGGGGAGAAATGCCCAGTGGCAATGCGCACGGAGACTGACCCCTCCTGAGGCCACAGGGGCGGGTCCCTGGGGTCCCCGTCGTAACTCGAGAGGACCCCCTCACAACTCGAGAAAACCAGAAGCTTCTCCCTTGCAGGCATGATGAGGCCCTTGTCCACTTCAGCATCCCGGGGAAAATCACCAGTTCCCACTTGGACCTCGAAATGCTCCTTCACCCCCTTAGTGAGAACCAGGAAGATCCCCGCTCCACCCGTCCCCACTCGAGAGGACTGCTGAGGGTCCCAATGGGACTCAAGAGGAGCTCCATTTTCCCATGCTCAGCCCCAGATGAGGGGCCCTTTCCCTGCTCCTTTGAAAAAGGTTTTCCGGCTCTCCTATCAAATCCCAACAGGAGGCCCTCACACCAGGCGAGTCCAGATGAGCTTCAGGTATCTGGTCACCTTTTGCCAAGAACCCCAAATGCCTCGTCCACTCCAGATGAACCTGACTGCCCTGCACTGCCTCGACTGCCTCCCTGAGGCTCGA
>SJYW01010869.1:0-12655 GCA_006410735.1 Raphicerus campestris
TCTTGCAGCACCTACCATCTTACTTGGGTTTCTCTTATCTTGGGTGTGGGATATCTCTTCATGGCTGCTCCAGCAAAGCACTGCTGCTGCTCCTTATCTTGGACAAAGGATATATCCTCACCACTGCCCTTCTTGACCTTCAGCGTGGGATAGCTCCTCTAGGCCCTCTTGCGCCAGTACAGCCACCGCTCCTTGGATGTGGGTTGCTCTTCCCGGCCGCCGCCCCTGACCTCGGACTTGGGGTGGCTTCTCTCAGCCATTCCTCTGCCGTTGCAGCCTGGAACTCTTGGCCGCTGCCCCTGACCTTGGACGTGGGGTATCTCTTCTCGGCTGCGTTTATCTTACAATTTACTTGCAAAGATAACAACCAACTAAACATATAGTGGCAAAAATTAATCATTATAGAAATGACGTCAACAATAGTTATGACAATATTTCAGAATAAACTTAACAAAAATGGCCAGGGCCTATGTAAAAATGGTTGTAGACTTTGAGGCACAAAAGAAAACATTCCTTGATACAAAATCCTCAATATTTCAAATGCTTAAATCATCCCCAAATTATGCATTTAAGTACATCTCATCCAAGTCCCCAGGTTCTTTTTTTTTCCCCCAGAGAAAACCTAATATTATTATAAATTTTGCCTAAAAGAGTAGTGTAATCATTGCTTCTCTGGTGACTCAGACAGTAAAAAATCTGCCTGCAAGACAGGAGACATGAGTTCAATCCTTGGGTCAGGAAGATTCCTTGGAGAAGGGAATGGCTATCCACTCCAGTATTCTTGCCTGAAGAATCCCATGGACAGAAGAACCTGGCAGGCTACAGTCCATGGGGTCACAAAGGATCAGACACAACTGAGCAACCAGCACTTACATATATTGTGTTTAAAAAATCAAATATTTTATAGAACTTGTGCTCTTCCCTCTGACTTGGCCCCTTCACATCATCCTGTCTAGCAAGCATTATGTTTTCCATTCCTCATTTATAGTTTTCCTAAGAGATCAACGACTTTTACTTCAATCTGCAATATAGCAGTCCTCCCCTGAGCCTCTGACCCCTGTCAGCACTTCTATTTCTATGTGCAATTTTAGATCAACTCTGATAGAACAAATTGGTTCATGAGTCTGCTCCAAACAGTTGAGAGCTATCCCCATTCAGGTCTCAACAGGTATACCATCAAAAGGTTAAAGTGGTGGCTTGAAAGATATATATCAGATTGAAAGATAATGTGGTTATTTGAAAGATAAATGCCAGAAATCATGCTTTATGATGAATATACTAATTAAAAAGGAGTGATCAGGAGTTTACTTATAACTAGAAATTGTTTCACAAGAATTTAGATCCACAACATCCAATACATTTTTCTATTTGTGCAATATTTATTTGACACTTTTGCTCTGAAAATTGCCACATCTTCAAAAAAGTTAGCATTTGGCTATATTTGCTTTATGTTTTTTCCTTTCTTGCTTCCAATTTCTTTTCCCTAGAATCTATCCCTGATTAATTTAGTGTACATGTCCTAAGTATAAAGGCATTTTTGTACATAATTTTCAGTATTTAATCATACCTAAGAAAATAATGTCAGTTAGCATTTAGTGCAATCCAAACTTTCCCAGGTTGGGGAAATATTGTTTTTCCTTCTCAAACACTTTTGTTCAGAGAAATATGGGGAGGAAATAATATTTTCATCTTGGTGTTACCTTCTGATGTTGTCTAGAGCAGATCTCTTTCCTTTTCTCTGGTGGTTTTCATTTCTTATTTCTACACAGAGTTAGGACTAGGTGACTAGAAGACAGCCATGGTGTGCGTTTGTCATCTTTTGTGCAGGAATATCTCTGTGTGTTAACTATCTGTGTAGGGAGACTTGAGAAAATGATGCATGATGCCTGTCCTCTGACTCAGAAGAGAGGAAAGAATCTGATTTTTATTCCTAGTGCTCTGGGCACATTTGAGCACTTATTTCAGATTTACCTTGATATAACAAATTGGTTGCACAATACCTCTCCACAGAGTTTGAATCTCATCAAACTGCCAACAATAAACATTTTATGTCTGGAGGCACTTTGGACATTTGTGGTGTTGTTCTTTATATAAATTGAGTAATATACAGCTTAACTCCTTCCCATGGCTGACTACAATGTCTTTAAAGCTTATGTTATTTTTTTGCATCATTTTTTAGTTCAGTTCTTACTTTCGAAAGTATCATTGTCCCCCATACTTTTCTTTCCAGATGCTTTTTAGAAATGGTGCATCTCCTCCTTGCTAGAATATTTTCCTGAAAATGATATTGATGTCTACTTTTGTGATGTTTGAATTTTTATTTTCTGTGTCTTTTAACAGATTTTTTAATTTAAAAAAAACACAAAGGAGAATAATTGCTAATTTTAGAATAGAATCACTTGGAGAAATGTCAAGGTTAATTTTCAGGGGAAATTAATGGTGAGACCATTGGACTGTGAAAATAAAAGGAGAAAATTTGACTTGGTTAAATATTCAGCTATGACCTTGTAGAATAGCCTTTCAATTTGGCAGCTAAAAGACAGACCAGTGACCCAAATTGGACTCTTCTTATAAAAATTTTCTTAGGACTAGTGGAGTTAAATTATGATTTTCCTGAGAANTGATTAATTTAGTGTACATGTCCTAAGTATAAAGGCATTTTTGTACATAATTTTCAGTATTTAATCATACCTAAGAAAATAATGTCAGTTAGCATTTAGTGCAATCCAAACTTTCCCAGGTTGGGGAAATATTGTTTTTCCTTCTCAAACACTTTTGTTCAGAGAAATATGGGGAGGAAATAATATTTTCATCTTGGTGTTACCTTCTGATGTTGTCTAGAGCAGATCTCTTTCCTTTTCTCTGGTGGTTTTCATTTCTTATTTCTACACAGAGTTAGGACTAGGTGACTAGAAGACAGCCATGGTGTGCGTTTGTCATCTTTTGTGCAGGAATATCTCTGTGTGTTAACTATCTGTGTAGGGAGACTTGAGAAAATGATGCATGATGCCTGTCCTCTGACTCAGAAGAGAGGAAAGAATCTGATTTTTATTCCTAGTGCTCTGGGCACATTTGAGTACTTATTTCAGATTTACCTTGATATAACAAATTGGTTGCACAATACCTCTCCACAGAGTTTGAATCTCATCAAACTGCCAACAATAAACATTTTATGTCTGGAGGCACTTTGGACATTTGTGGTGTTGTTCTTTATATAAATTGAGTAATATACAGCTTAACTCCTTCCCATGGCTGACTGCAATGTCTTTAAAGCTTATGTTATTTTTTTGCATCATTTTTTAGTTCAGTTCTTACTTTCGAAAGTATCATTGTCCCCCATACTTTTCTTTCCAGATGCTTTTTAGAAATGGTGCATCTCCTCCTTGCTAGAATATTTTCCTGAAAATGATATTGATGTCTACTTTTGTGATGTTTGAATTTTTATTTTCTGTGTCTTTTAACAGATTTTTTAATTTAAAAAAAACACAAAGGAGAATAATTGCTAATTTTAGAATAGAATCACTTGGAGAAATGTCAAGGTTAATTTTCAGGGGAAATTAATGGTGAGACCATTGGACTGTGAAAATAAAAGGAGAAAATTTGACTTGGTTAAATATTCAGCTATGACCTTGTAGAATAGCCTTTCAATTTGGCAGCTAAAAGACAGACCAGTGACCCAAATTGGACTCTTCTTATAAAAATTTTCTTAGGACTAGTGGAGTTAAATTATGATTTTCCTGAGAACCATCTTTTCCAACTTAAGGGTAATTATGTGATTTTTAAGTATGCCCACCTTTGGCTCATGCAGCAACTGAGCATTAAATAGAACTTTCTACTTTGAGTATGGTAATAGGATTAAGTGGGAAGCTCTTAAGAGAAGCAAATAATAACAGCAAACATAAGCTTGAAATATAATGATGCACATTACATTTTAATATAATACTTTAATGATATTTGAGCTTTGGCAAAGGTATTGTAGCATTTCAGCATGTGAATGGATTGTTTGTTCTTGAGTGCTATGTTTGTTACACAAAATCTTTATAAACCTTTATTAACTTTAATACTATAACTCGGAGTTCTACTAGAAAAAAGTACCTAATTTACACAGAAAAGTGTGTGGAAAATGTGCTTCACATTTCCAAAGATCATGGCAGGACTGCAATTTGTCTTGTTATTCATGAATTCGAGATTCTACAAGCCAAAGAATGGCATCCAGCTTCACCTGAGCACACTGTTCTACNTCTACTTTGAGTATGGTAATAGGATTAAGTGAGAAGCTCTTAAGAGAAGCAAATAATAACAGCAAACATAAGCTTGAAATATAATGATGCACATTACATTTTAATATAATACTTTAATGATATTTGAGCTTTGGCAAAGGTATTGTAGCATTTCAGCATGTGAATGGATTGTTTGTTCTTGAGTGCTATGTTTGTTACACAAAATCTTTATAAACCTTTATTAACTTTAATACTATAACTCGGAGTTCTACTAGAAAAAAGTACCTAATTTACACAGAAAAGTGTGTGGAAAATGTGCTTCACATTTCCAAAGATCATGGCAGGACTGCAATTTGTCTTGTTATTCATGAATTCGAGATTCTACAAGCCAAAGAATGGCATCCAGCTTCACCTGAGCACACTGTTCTACAGCCTTTGGGGATGATGTCATTCTTCTGCCGTGGCATCAGCTCCTCAGAGACTACACACCATTAATTGAAACCTTTGAAGTTCTTTGCGCAACATGGACTAAGGGCTTTAGAGTTTTTCTCTTTTATTCAGTAAGCAGAGGTGAAACATCTCTCTTCCTAGGTGAGAGGCTAAGAAATAAAACCTCCATCATCCTCCTACTCTGCCCTTGGCATAATTGGCCACCATAATACATGTAATCTTAATGCATATACACAATTATAAAGGTTGGCTAATTTTAGAGATTATAATGTACACTACTAGAAATGTTCCACTCGAATATCCAGTGGCCAGCTGGTTTCTGATGTCCCTTTCTCCTAGATCACTGAGTTTTCTACCTTGACTGACGCTTAAAGGAGACGTCCCTCTTGTCCATAAAAAACTTTTCAGTACACTAATTGTTCCCTAGTAGAGGGCAACATATGGACATGGAGGTAGAACTTCTGCTGTGCTTGCTGCTTAGATAGAAAACTTGACCCCCTTAAGCTACTAGTCTTGCATCTGAGATTATAAATCCATTTAAACTGGCTTTTGCCTGTTGCCTCAATTCTTATTTCTTGACATTGCAGGGTGATCTGTGGTCCCTATCTGGGAATGTTGCTGGGAACCCACTAAATAAGGCTTCTCAGGTTGTGTGCTCTTATTTACATTCCCAGACCAGTGTTCTCTCCATGCAAGCACAAATCTTCAGTTGTGCTAAAGATGGGAACCTTTGCTTTCTCTAATAATAGGTTTAAACTCAGGAGTAAGAGAACTTTAACTCAGTCAGTGTGGAGGGCAGAGCATACGGTGCAGTGAATAAACAAAGATGTAGAAGGCTTTTGTCAGCCTAAAATACTCCCTGCGATTGTTTGATGAAATAATAATAATTACAGCGACGGCTGACGCTTGTTACTGAAAACCTGTAATTTCTAACAGCTGTAGCACGACCATGACAGCCACCAGCACATGTAAAATAAAATGTGCATTTCTCTGAACTGAGATTGCCCATATATGCAAATACCCTTCTTATTGTACCTGCTTTATTAAACTAGTGATGTACCTGAAACACCATCAAGCTTTATACATTTTCAAAACTTTTTATCTTTTGAGCTCTGAAGAAATTATGAAGCCAATGAATTATTTTAGTAAATAAATTAATAGGGCTTGTCATAATATAGTTAGATGATATTGGTTATTCCATGGCTCAAATTATACAAACACTGCAAACCTATTATTAACAGTTATTCAATAGTCAGAACTTTTCCCTTTCCCCCAGCATTAGTACTATTAAGTGATGATAGTAGGAGAGGGGGTGCGTAGGTAATTTTCATAATAACCAACTAGTACATTACCAACTTTGCATTTCAACTGCCATTACGGTTTATTAATGGAAAGAATATCCACAGTTCACTTGTTAAATTTTGGCAGATTTTATATTATTTAACATCATTTGCTAAATAAATACATACTTAGTGCAAGGGAGACTTGGAGAAAGTAAAATCAATCAGGTACCTACCACAAGGAACATTAATTTATTACATGTTAACTTGAAATAAGAACTTTGAGACTGGAATAAACATATAAGTATAGGCATTCAGAGATGACAGTTTACAATTTGAGATAGGAAAAGCTTCCAAATGAAGAAGCTGGGACTTGTGTGATTGCAAGTGATGACAGAAATAAACCCTGGTTAGTTTAAAACAAGAAATATGCTTTGTTTTGCTGGAGTTGTTTAAATATTTGGGGGTCAGAGTGAGGAGGAGGACAGAGCTTGGATAAAAAGTGAGCAGTATTACTCAGAATTACAAGGAGGTGTTCATGGCAGATAAGCCCATGGGTGGGCATAGCAGACCTTATATTTAGCTGGTTCTGGCTGATTTTAAGAGGCAGAAATACAGAGGGAGGGAGAGAATCTGGGCAAAAGAGTGGTAGGGGCAAGAGTGTGGACTTGGGAGGCTTTAGGTGAGAATACACATTGTTCACTTGGGTGAGGCAATTATGTGCATATTCTCGACATCTCCAATTTAGGGAAGAATGTGAATCTGGAGACAAAACTAGTTCTATAGGTAAGTTTATATCAGAATATGGTTGTATTCCTTTAATTCTTTTTCCTCCAGGAGATTTTGATATTATATATGTAAATGTAAAATTGAGGACATCGATGAAATGAATTAAATCATTCCTAGGTTGGTGTGAAATCATAAATATGTTTGAAAACAATACTGTATGATGATTTTTTTCACAAGCAATTTGATATCCCTTCATAAGTTGGATGGAGCTACTTAGCTCAACAGGGAGGAAGAGAAAAAGCACAATGTTGTGGTCTCTGGTCCTGAGAAAAAATAGCAGTTGATTAAATGCCAGTTGGTTATAAATGATAACCAGCATAAACAGTGGGAAGTCATTATGCTTAAGCAGTGAATTCTAATTTAATCTTAGGGCTTTTGGAATAAAATCCCCTTGGACAGTCAGCAGAAGCTAAGGAACGGTGACTGAGCTGACTGTTAGGAGGGCTGTTTCTGGTGGCCAACTCTGATGTGACCTACCGCTGCAGCAAGTAACTGTCTATCTAGATTCTTTCCTCATTCTCCTGATGGAGTAATTTTCCTGTGCAATCAATGTATAGATCCTAAATTCATATAAAAGCCACCAAATTTGTGTGTTTGATGTCCATGTGTTTCAGTTATCTACTGTGTTGCTGTACAGAAAAAGTCTTCAAAACATAGTACCTTTANCATTTTCAAAACTTTTTATCTTTTGAGCTCTGAAGAAATTATGAAGCCAATGAATTATTTTAGTAAATAAATTAATAGGGCTTGTCATAATATAGTTAGATGATATTGGTTATTCCATGGCTCAAATTATACAAACACTGCAAACCTATTATTAACAGTTATTCAATAGTCAGAACTTTTCCCTTTCCCCCAGCATTAGTACTATTAAGTGATGATAGTAGGAGAGGGGGTGCGTAGGTAATTTTCATAATAACCAACTAGTACATTACCAACTTTGCATTTCAACTGCCATTACGGTTTATTAATGGAAAGAATATCCACAGTTCACTTGTTAAATTTTGGCAGATTTTATATTATTTAACATCATTTGCTAAATAAATACATACTTAGTGCAAGGAAGACTTGGAGAAAGTAAAATCAATCAGGTACCTACCACAAGGAACATTAATTTATTACATGTTAACTTGAAATAAGAACTTTGAGACTGGAATAAACATATAAGTATAGGCATTCAGAGATGACAGTTTACAATTTGAGATAGGAAAAGCTTCCAAATGAAGAAGCTGGGACTTGTGTGATTGCAAGTGATGACAGAAATAAACCCTGGTTAGTTTAAAACAAGAAATATGCTTTGTTTTGCTGGAGTTGTTTAAATATTTGGGGGTCAGAGTGAGGAGGAGGACAGAGCTTGGATAAAAAGTGAGCAGTATTACTCAGAATTACAAGGAGGTGTTCATGGCAGATAAGCCCATGGGTGGGCATAGCAGACCTTATATTTAGCTGGTTCTGGCTGATTTTAAGAGGCAGAAATACAGAGGGAGGGAGAGAATCTGGGCAAAAGAGTGGTAGGGGCAAGAGTGTGGACTTGGGAGGCTTTAGGTGAGAATACACATTGTTCACTTGGGTGAGGCAATTATGTGCATATTCTCGACATCTCCAATTTAGGGAAGAATGTGAATCTGGAGACAAAACTAGTTCTATAGGTAAGTTTATATCAGAATATGGTTGTATTCCTTTAATTCTTTTTCCTCCAGGAGATTTTGATATTATATATGTAAATGTAAAATTGAGGACATCGATGAAATGAATTAAATCATTCCTAGGTTGGTGTGAAATCATAAATATGTTTGAAAACAATACTGTATGATGATTTTTTTCACAAGCAATTTGATATCCCTTCATAAGTTGGATGGAGCTACTTAGCTCAACAGGGAGGAAGAGAAAAAGCACAATGTTGTGGTCTCTGGTCCTGAGAAAAAATAGCAGTTGATTAAATGCCAGTTGGTTGTAAATGATAACCAGCATAAACAGTGGGAAGTCATTATGCTTAAGCAGTGAATTCTAATTTAATCTTAGGGCTTTTGGAATAAAATCCCCTTGGACAGTCAGCAGAAGCTAAGGAACGGTGACTGAGCTGACTGTTAGGAGGGCTGTTTCTGGTGGCCAACTCTGATGTGACCTACCGCTGCAGCAAGTAACTGTCTATCTAGATTCTTTCCTCATTCTCCTGATGGAGTAATTTTCCTGTGCAATCAATGTATAGATCCTAAATTCATATAAAAGCCACCAAATTTGTGTGTTTGATGTCCATGTGTTTCAGTTATCTACTGTGTTGCTGTACAGAAAAAGTCTTCAAAACATAGTACCTTTATATATAAGAAGTTTGTATGTCAGAATTCTATCAGGGCTTAGCTGTCTGATTCTTCTTCATATGGTATTATGTGGGGTCCCGTGGTGGTACCCAGTAGCTGTCTTAGACATTCTGAAGGAATCAAGACTGCTTTACTCACAGGTTTGATGTTTTGATGGTAGCAGTTGAAAGTCTGGGCTCAACTGGGCTCCTCTTTTTCTCCATGTAGTTGTAGGACCTCTTCATGTAGTCTCTTCGGTGGGATTTCAAACTTCTTACAAGGAGGCTCGAGTCTCCAAGAGATCAATGTGAGAACTGCCAGTGATCCTAAAGATTAGGTCTAAGGCTGGAATAGCGTGACTTCCACTGTACACTTTTGGTTAAAATAGTCATAAGCCAGCCCGGATTGAAAAGGAAGGTAAATATAATTTATATCTTGATGAGGATTTCCAAGCATCTGGCTCCTTTCACATACAAACAGAATATACTAAGGAAAGGAATCTTCCAAAATTCCCAAACTGTGAATGTGTATAGTTACATGACCTGTTCAGGGCACTAGAAAATTATTACTGATGGTCAAACTACTCTTTCACCTCAGTGAACAAGTGCAGTCCTGCTGAACAAGGGCTGTCTAGAGAAGATTACAATGGGCTCAAATAACATTTTAAAAAGTAGATCATTATAGATTTCTCCCTAAGAAAATCTGATATACTGAAAATACTGCTATTTCACTGGTACCTTGTTCTCTGTTCCTTTTGAGAGCACTTGGGTTGTGCTTGCCTTCTAAGGCAATCCCTCCTCAACTATTTGTTTGATATTCATGTTCTTGGCTTTTCTCAAACACTAAGTTCTATAGTTTCTTTGTTGAATGTAGATGTGTAACCCAGGCAACAGATGCAATATACCCTGTTGTCCTGGCAGCACACAAACTTGAAGTGCCTCAGTGCTTCTCCTAACCCTGTTAAGGTGGTGGTTTTGGCTCTTACTGACAGCAAGTGCAGTAACATGAAAGATGCCTTTTGGCACTGATTTGGCTTTATAGTCAGAAGACCAAAAGAGACTACCTTTCAGTATCGTGTGCTGGGGTTGTTGATCTAATCTGATCTATACAGGGGCCCATATAATGATGCAAGTTGTGTTAGGCAGGCATCTGGAACTGTCTGGCTGAATGAAAGTTATTGGAAATCAGAACACATCAGGCAAAATTAGCATAGCAGTTAAATGGCACCAATACAGGTACAACATTGATTGACTGCTAGAATATGTCACATGGCAACATAATCACACTCAGTAAAAGAGGAAAAAGTTACATAGGAATGGTGTGAGAACAGGAAATATCATGCAAAGAGTTGACTCATTGGAAAAGACTCTGATGCTGGGAAGGATTGGGGGCTGGAGGAGAAGGGGACGACCGAGGATGAGATGGCTGGATGGCACCACGTGAGTCTGAGAACTCCGGGAGATGGTGATGGACAGGGAGGCCTGGCNCATGCAAAGAGTTGACTTATTGGAAAAGACTCTGATGCTGGGAAGGATTGGGGGCTGGAGGAGAAGGGGACGACTGAGGATGAGATGGCTGGATGGCATCACGTGAGTCTGAGAACTCCGGGAGATGGTGATGGACAGGGAGGCCTGGTTTGCTCCGATTCATGGGGTCGCAAAGAGTCAGACACGACTGAGCGACTGAACTAAACTGAACTGAACTGATGAAGTAGTGGGCTTCCCTGGTGGCTCAAAGGTTAAAGCATCTGCCTGCAATGCAGGAGACCTGGATTCGATTCCTGGGTTGGGAAGACACCCTGGAGAAGGAAATGGCAACCCATTCCAGTATTCTTGCCTGAAGAATCCCATGGATGGAGGAGCCTGGTGGGCTACAGTCCACGGGGCCACAAAGAGTCAGACACGACTGAGCAACTTCACTCACTCACTGATGAAGTAGCCATGATAGGGTCGAATTTATTACAAAACCTACCAAGATATGTTTCTAAGTATTTTGAAACATTTTGGGTCAGAAGAGGAAAGACAGAATGGTAAGTGAAATGTAGTTTCTAAATTTGACTTTGGAATTTCTTTCTCTGCTTCTGTATGTACTTCAATTCAATAAGCATTTACTGGGAACCTTCCTACACTGCTATGGGAACATAGATTGGTACAGATGCTATGGAAAATAGTATGGAGGTTCCTTGAAAACTAAAAATAGAACAGTCATATGATTCTACCCCTGGCTTTGTATCTGGAGAATATCATATTTTGAAAAGACACATGCACTCCCAATGTTCACTATAGCACTATTCACAATAGCCAATACATGGAAGCAGCCTAAATGTCTATCAACAGATGAATGGATAGAGAACATGTGGTACATGGAGACAGTGGACTATTACTCAACCATTAAAAACAATGAAATAACGCCATTTGCAGCAACATGGCCGGACCTAGAGATTACCATACTAAGTGAAGTAAATCAGACAGAGAAAGACAAATATCATATGATATTACTTATATATGAAATCTAAAAAACTGATACAAATGAACTTATTTACAAAACAGAAACGGACACACAGAGTTTGAAAACAAACTTCTGGTTACCAAAGGGAAAAGTGGGGGAAAGGGATAAATTAAGAGGTTGGGATTAACATATACATACCACTATATATACAATATATAATCAACAGGGACCTACTGTATAATAGCATAGGGAACTCTACTCAATACCTTGTAATCATCTATTTGGGAAAAGAAACTGAAAAAGGATATATACATCTATATATACTCACACACACACACACACACACACACATACATATATGTATAACTGAATCACTTTGTACACCTTCAACTAACAGAACATTGTTATAGTTAACACAATATCAGATAAAAAATTAAAATAAAAAACAATAAGCATTTATTAACTTATACCTGTTGAACATGTTTTCCGTTATTTGTACATTCCATGGGATTTACTGAGACATTGCTACATGCAAGGCACAGGGCCAGGAGCTAGACACTTGCTGGTGAGCAAAAGTAGGCACAGTTTCAGGCTCAGGGGAACTTTTAGACTATTTAGGGAGATAAGTAAATAAATAGTATATAATTGCAATTGAGATAAGTGCTAGTATTATTAATGGGTACCTAAATGCTCATATTTTAAAATCTCCACATTTCTGTGTTTACATGATAAAGAGTTGATTTCTTACTCATTCTATAGCTCAGCATGGTGGTTCCTATATTATGCAGCAATCTAGGTAGCTCTTTATGGGCAACAACTCAGGCACAGAAGTACCATTCATCTTACAGCTCAGTTCTTTTCCAGAACTTAACTTCAGTTCACATTCTGTTGTTCATAATTCAGTCACATGATCAAGTGAGGGTGGGGACAGAAAATAGAATTTAGTTGTGTGTTCCAAGGAGAATAACTTTTAACCATCTACCAAAATCTGTGAATGAAAAGAACACATGCTTTCAGATGTCATAAAGAAAACAAGTATAAGACATAATTTCATCATGAAACTCAACAATTTTGTTGGTTCAGTTCAGTACATTCACTCAGTCGTGTCCGACTCTTTGCGACCCCATGAATCGCAGCACGCCAGGCCTCCCTGTTCATCACCATCTCTCGG
>SJYW01010872.1:0-17632 GCA_006410735.1 Raphicerus campestris
TTTATATATAGTTGTGTCCATATGTCCAATCTCCCAATTTACCCCTCCCCCACCTTCTTTCCCCCTGGTAACTGTAAGTTTGTTTTCTATATCTGTGACTCTATTTTTGTTTTGTAAGTTCATTTGTACCATTTTTTAAGATTCTACGCATAAGCAATATCATATGAGATTTGCTTCTCTCTGTGTGATTTACTTTACTCAGTATGATGGTTTCTTTAAAAACCTAAAAACAGAACTACCATATGATCCAGCATTCCCACTCCTGGGCATATATCTGGAGAAAAGCATAACTCAAAAAAGGTACATGCACTCCCAATAATCATTGCAGCATTATTTACAATAGCCAGCACATGAAAGGAACCTAAATCCATCAACAGATGAATGCATAAAGATGTGGAGCATATGCACAATGGAATAATACTCAACCATTAAAAAGAACAAAATGTCATTTCCATCTACATGAATGGACCTAAAGATTGCCTTGTCTTTCTCATGATCTAGAAATCATCGCAATCACAGTTGTTCTTTTGGATATTCCATCATTCAGTAAACATTTATTTAGTCCCTGGTATAAGACAAGGATTATTCTGGACTCAGAAGATTCAGTAAAGAAGCAGACAAGATCAAAACCCTGGAAGAAATCCTCCCTTACACAGGATGACATGTCATCTCAGGCTCCTATAATAAAATATCAGACCATGTGGCTTAGGTATAGATATGTATATGTATTTCTAATGGCTCTGGAGTTTTGAAGTTCAAGATCAAGGTGCTGGCAGATTTGATTTCTTATGAGGGCTTTCTTTCTGGTTTCCAAATAGATGACTTTTTGTTATATCCTCACATGGCAGAGAGAGAGACCATCTCTCTCCAACCTCTTATTAAGGCACTAATCCCATAATGGTTCCCCATCCCCCTGACTTCATCTAAACCAAATTACATCTCAAAGACCCTCGTTTCCACATCCACTGATTGGAGTTTAAGGATTCAACACGAGAATTTGGGGATGATACAAACATTAGTCCTAAGAAAGTGCTAAAACCTTAACATCCTCTCATGAACCTCAATGAACTACTCCTTTATTTACTTATTTATTTATTCAACAAATATTTACTAAAGACCTACTATGTACCAGACACTGTCATTTCACCTAACTGTCCTGAAAGAAGAATTGGGTAGCCCCATTCACGTGTCATGCTTTCAAATCTCAACTGCCTTTCCTAAAGAGTCTCGGTTTTGCTCTCGTTTTCTAGGCTACGGTGCTGTTTAAAAGCAAAGAAATGTAATCTCAGTAGATCATGTTCCAAGGTCAGTGACAGAACCAAACGATCTAGAAATCCACTCATGCATTCCTTCAGTCAACAACATCATTAGCCCTGTATGACGCACTGCAAATTTAAACAGAAATAGGGCCTCATCCTAATGTGGGCCAGGCTGCAGTGAAAGAGATGAAGATAACTCAGTGGAAGGAAGATCAACTTCAGCATGTATACTTGCTCCCAGTATACATGGGAGACTCTCGAACTTCCTCCCATGGAGATTCCAACTCAGTGAGTCTGAGTCAGGGCTCCAGAATCGGCACAGTTCACATGCTTATAAGGTGATGCTAAAATGGTGGCAGAGAACTGACAACTCAGACAAGGTTAAACGGAGGAGTGGCTTATCAGAAAGAACACTCCTGGATAAGAATCTAGATATTAAAAAATATAGAGATATTGATATATATGAGGTGTGTGTGTGTGTGTGCGCACGCTTAGTTGTATACAACTCTTCATGACCCAGTGGACTGTAGCCCACCAGGCTCCTCTGTCCATGGGGTACTCCAGGCAAGAATACTGGAGTGAGTTGTCACGCCCTCCTCCAGGGGATCTCTTCGACCCAAGGATCGAACCTGCTCTATTCTGTGCTGGCAGGCAGATTCTTTACCACTGCGGGACAGATATACAGATGCAGATGTAAAGATACAGACAAAGATATGGATACAGATACACAGATAAAGATACATGGGTCTCATCCCTTCTGCCCCTTGGCACTAAGTCCAAATGCTTGGAAACTTGCAAATGGTTTCCTATCACACTGAAAGATGCTAAAAGGAACGTATCGTAAAACTGAAAAGGCTTTTTTCAGGAGAAGAAATATGATGCACTTCAAAAGGTTAATCTCATCTGTCACTGTGTCTTAACTTTACAGCAAATGGGACTCGGGGTGGGGGTGAAAGGCCAGTCTAATTTCACCTCTTCAGTTCCAGCCTCTGAACCTGGAGGCAGAAAAGAGGTAGTCAGAGCAGGTGGGGTGATACACAGCTTGTTGGTGGGCTGATGGCCTGACATCACACAACAGATCACAGAGGCAACTCACAGCCCTTAGACAGTAGAACCCAGATACTCTCAGACTGAATTAAATTTAAAATAGTAGCTGGGGGACAAGTCTATACGAGGTCAATAATTCACACTGGACCGCAGAAGTCTGCTGCTAGAATCAGTTATCTGCACAGGAGATGCAAGTTAGAGAGCCAATGTCTGGCCTCAGGCCTGTGTTGACTCGGGCACCAGATCCCTGCATTGGCATTGTGAGCCTCAACAGAGATCAATTTGTGCCAGTGAGAACTACCGTATCTCACTTTTAAATCATCTGCATTCATAGTTAGTTTTATCTTCTACAAATCTTGAATGATGTGAATTTGTCATTACAAACTACAGAGGTAGCCAATCTTTTAAATATTTCTACACTGGATACCCATGAAGCAGGAAAATAAATGTATTCCAAAATTTCCCCCAGAGAACAAATTTACCATGATCGTTTCTGGGATATACCATCTCCCTTCTAATTTATCATTGGATAGTGGGTAATGTAGTCTTCTTTTCAATAGATATTCCCTAAAATAAATTTATTGTTAGAAATAATTAGGAACATCACAGCCTCTTTTAAGCAGCACCAGGTAGAACTTACAAATACTCTACTGAAATATACTTCTTCAAAGAACATCTGTGTTGTGGATCCAAAAATAATACTAAGAGAAAAGGGACTTTGGGACTTTGCAGCTGTCATTTATATTCTAATGAGAAAGTAACAAAATAGCAAATCACCTATCTTTACCTCTGATCAATTACCCACACTGCATATATGCACAAATTCTTAGATGAAGGAAGGCAACAAAGCAGGAATGAGAATTCTCTCCACTTAAAACCAAAATCCTAGCCTGCTTCTTTATACATGTGCTAATTTGGTTCATTACACACAAAAATCCTAAGTTAACAGATACTCGACAAGTGTTTATATAAAGGAAACTTACACATCCAAATGGCAACCCATTCCAGTATTCTTGTCTAGAAAATCCCATGGACAGGGAAGGCTGGTGGGCTACAGTTCATGGGGACTCAAAGAGTCAGACACAAAACTGAGCATACACACATCCAAAAAGTGCTGACTGGTTTAAAAAATACTTAATTGTCAAATCAGAAGGAGAAGTGTTTTTAAAATGGAGATGCCAGCTGGCTGACCAAGGACCAAACCCAGCTACTGACTTTGTTTCTGATGTAGACACCTTGTAGTGGGAATATGAGTCCCTCCTCCTGATGTGGTCCTCAGTGTTTATACAAACCCCTATGTGAACACAAACCCCTATGGCTCAGTAAACACTCATTCACAAGGGATCCATTCATTCATTCAATAAGTATTCAAGGTACACCTATCAAAACACAGACATCATTTCTGAGAGTGAGGATATGTGCTGTACTATGCTGTGCTTAGTCACTCAGTGATGTCCAACTCTTTGTGAAGAATATAGTAGGACACAAGTAAAAATTCCCCATTGGAAATGAATTTACTTAAAGAAACAAATAACTTCAGGATAATTTTAGCAAGTCAGTCTGCGCCATGAAGCATATGCCATGGGACAGAACAGGGCCATCAGAGAGACAAACAGCCTAAGAAAGGGACAGCTAGGCAGAGAAATGAATGATAAGGAGAAGCCATCCATTAATATTTGGTGGAAGAACATATGCAAAGATCCAGTGGCAGGAACTAGATAGGTACTTGTGAGAACGGGAAGAAACCAGAGGGACTCCCTATGAGCAAGTGGGAGTGTGAAGTGGGGACAACATCAGAGAAGAGGACAGGGGCAGATACTCTAGGGTCAGCAGGCCATGGCAAGGTATTCTGATTCTGTTCCAAGTGCAACAGGAAGCTGGTTGGAAGATGCTAAATAGGGTGGGGTGTGGGGAGCTTGACTGATTTCCTATCATGAGAACCCACTGCGGCTGTATATATTATAGGAGCAAAAGTGGCCACAAGGAAGGCCAGTCTGCTGTGATAACCTAGAAGGGTGGGAGTAGGGGTGAGAGGGAGGTTCAAGAGGGAAAGAATGTATGTGTACTCATAGCTGATTCACACTGTTGTATGGCAGAAATCAACACGATACTGTAAAGCAATTATACTCCAATTAGAAATAAATTTTTAAAAACATAATGGGAAAAAAATTTTTTATGCATATACATGTATTGCTATAATACATTAATGCATAATATATATTAATGTAATATAATACAATAAAGAAATTAAAACTGAAAAATAATTTAAAAATAAAAAAGGTCAGTGTGGAGACTCTCACAATGGTAAATACAAATGAGAAATGTCAAGGCCAAGAACTACGGGGAGTAATGAAACTTGCAGAAGTGGTTGATTCTAGACATATTTGATGGTAGCATCACAAGACAGGTGGATGCAGGGGTTCAATTTTATCTCCCTCCATCCAGGAACACTGTTAGGTTGACAGAGTGGTGATTCTGGGGTCTAGCCAAGGGCACACTCCCTGGGACTGATACTATTCAGTGTTCTCATGGCTGAACTAGAGCCTGTATGTTGATGTTTAGTCACTAAACCATGTCCGACTTTTTGCAACCCCATAGACTGTAGCCCACAGGCCCTTCTGTCCGTGGAACTGTCCAGTCACTGAAGTGGGTTACTATTTCCTCTTCCAAGGAATATTCCTGACCCAGGGACGGAACCCGAGTCTCTTGTATTTACTGCGCTGGCAGGTGGATAGCCACCAGTTGTATTTTAAAACCTTAGATATATTTGAAGAGCTGGGTGACAATGTTGGATCTGCAGGTATCTCTCTATATAAAATCTCAAGACAGAACAATCTTCTCTCTGAGGTTCACATATCTCTTCTGGAAATTGAAGCTATTTCATCTGATAACCCACAGTTTCTGCTAACTACTCTGGCACACCAGGAGCCTTCATCCATCGCAGCCGTCTCTTCTTTCCTACTGAATCCACAACTATCAGTAACAACGACAGTTTACATTTCTAGGGTACTTGCTATTCTCTGGGAGAAGGAAATGGCAATCCACTCAAGTATTCTTGCCCGGGAAATCCCATGGACAGAGGAGGCCAGTGGGCTACAGTCCACAGGGTCACAAACAGCCGGACATGACTGAGCAACTAAACAATACTGTGTGTAGGCCCTACTATGTGTAGGGTTTCAGGCATCATCTCCACTAATTCCCATTCAGTACAGTGAAGGAACTAGGACTGTCCCCATTTAAGAGATAAAACCAAAGAGACAGAGGTAAAATACGTTGCCCAAGGATAGGAGCTAGTAAGCTAAGCTAGGATATCAACCTAGGAAACGTAAATGTAGGACTTGAGTTTATAATCACCTTGATATATTACATTCAGTAAATAGCGAGTCTGTCCCTTCCTCTTCTAACTCTATTTCAGATTCTATCTCTGCCCCTCACCTATGTCTTTCCTTCTACAGGCAAGCATCTCTTTTTTTCAATCCATTCAAATAAAGGGCTCCTGAACCCCTCTTCCCTCTCTTTGATTTTGCACTTCCTCTTAGAATGTGCCTCCAATGCACTAATGTAATTTTCTCCATGTGACTAAGATTAATCCCTGAGATTAATCCTTTCCATTGTATAGACATTAATTTCTTAAGACTGTACCAGTAATTCCTTCTGCTTGGGTATAAAACAGCACATAGGGAATTTCTGGAGAAAGAATACAGCATTACAAATCAGGAAACAGACATAAGAACAAGGAAGTCTGTGTTCGAGTCCCAACTATACTATTTATCAGCAAAGTGGCTAAAAGTCACTTAACCTACCTGAATCTCCTCTCTCCATCTGTGCAAGGAGAATTATAAAATCTACTGTGTGAATTTGAGGACCAAATAAGATAATTTAGGTACAGGACTTGATACAGTTCCTGAAAGCTAAAAATGTCTAAGTCTTAGCAATTACTATTTTTATGAGGGGAAAAGAAGAAACTGGATGGCATGGGACCCTAAATGCCAGAATACTGCACAGAAAACAACATCACAATTTCAGAGATTAGACTGTGAACCTAGACCTACCCTTCACAAACAGCATCCTGATTAAAAATTCAGGCTCATGAAATTAAGGGACACTTACTCCTTGGAAGGAAAGTAATGACCAACCTAGATGGCATATTCAAAAGCAGAGACTTTACTTTGCCAACAAAGGTCTGTCTAGTCAAGGTGATGGTTTTTCCAGTGGTGATGTATGGATGTGAGAGTTGGACTAGAAAGAAAGCTGAGTGCCAAAGAATTGATGCTTTTGAACTATGGTGTTCGAGAAGACTCTTGAGAGTCCCTTGGACTGCAAAGAGATCCAACAAGTCCATTTTAAAGGAGATCAGTTCTGAGTGTTGATTGGAGGGACTGATGTTGAAGCTGAAACTCCAATCCTTTGGCCACCTGATGCAAAGAGCTGACTCATTTGAAAAGACCCTGATGCTGGGAAAGATTGAGGGCAGCAGAAAAAGGGGATGACAGGATAAGATGGTTGGATGGCATCACCAACTCAGTGCATATGGGTTTGGTGAACTCCAGGAGTTGGTGACAGACTGGGAGGCCTGGTGTACTGCAATTCATGGGGTCACAAAGAGTCAGATACGACTGAGCGACTGAACTGAACTGAACGGAGTGACCATCTGTGAAACCTCAGGCAACTTACTAGATCTCTCTAAGCTTCACTTCCCTCCAGGGTAAGTGGAAATGGCACAATACTCTACTGGTTGCATGGTGTGAGAAAGATGCAAAGTAATGTAGCACAAATATTCACCACCTTGCCTGGGACAGTATGTGGCAAGGGCTCTATGAGAATAGTAATAAGTACAATCTTCCATTTAATCAGCATAGATTTATTAAGCACCTACTGTGTGCTCACAATGCAGGGGGTACGGGTTCGATCTATGGTTAGGGAAGTTCCACATGCCGAGCAGTGCAGCCAAAAAAAAAAAAAAATCAGGCAGAGTAAAAGAAGAGGGATAGGACAGTACTTTATATGGGGTAACCAAGGAGGTACTATCCGATTACAGGCAAGAGTCCCTAAACATGTTTTGCTCCAGTCCCATTTTGAAGTTAGGAAGGGAGAAATAAATAGCTCAATTCCTGCACCTTGGCTTGGGTTTTTTTTTTAATATCTAGAAGTTCGCTTTAGTACAGATTGTTAACAGCCAAAGATATAATTTCCATTTGGCCACACTCTAATGAATAAAACATCACCAGGAAGAGCAAGCAGGATGTGATCCGCTGGAGGCTACACACAGAGCATCAGAAATCAAAGCCTCTAACCCCGGGTAGCCACCACAACGAGATGCAAAGAGTGCCCACGTTCCCAGGCACTTAGGAAGAGAGACATTAATGGAAGTGAATAACACATTCCTGATCTACTGTTCCATTTCAGAAGCAACTGTGCTTTTATCCAACCAGCCAAAAGTAAAACAAGAGGAAAATGGACTCCACTGGAACATCTTGAATTAGAAACCTCTTCATACTGAGGTCTTTCATGCCTCTGGCATCAGAAGACTGCGAAAGTGGAGCTATTCTCAATTTGTTTTTTCACTGTTTACTCAGACTTATAAGAGTCTTCTGGGACACCTGGGACATTGGCTTTCAAATCAATCCAGCAGGCATTGATTGATCTCCCAGTGCACCACAGAGTACCACAATAGAAGATAATGCGTGTCCTGACTAAGCTCACAGGCAAGTGGCAAAGACAGCTAAATAAATGTAACAGAACCACCAAGCAAGATCAGGGAAATCATGGAAGAACATTTAACGTGGAGGAGGGAAAGAAGGAAGAGGGTCATGGAGTCATGCCTCTCAGAAATGACAAGTGAATTGGGCTTTGGAAAATGGTAAGTAAGCAGACGGGGTGAGAAGATCATGCCAGAGAGATGCAACGGCATGAATGGAAACATCATTTTGAAACAGGGTGGCACTTTCAAAGGAACTGTCAACAGAACTGAGGATCTCAGGGATATAGCATAGAAGGGACTGAATTCAGAGGAAAAGTTCAAAAGTCAGGTAAAAGCCCAAGCTTGAAGAATCAGTTGGCCCTGCTTTTCTTAGTTGGCACGTGTGAAGAGGGTACTCATGGGCTGTCCATTTAAAAAGTCATTTTAAAAATTTCATGAGTTAATTCTGTTCCTCACAGTTATTCACACATTCATCTCCAACTTTAATAACTTGTTATTTGTGGCCTGAGATCTACCCTATCCCCTCGGGAGTCACATGTTAATGTATGAAATTGAATTTATGGCTGCTGAAGGGTGACAGATTAATAGTGTGATAAATTAATCTATTCACCCATATACTAAGAATAGAAAACCTACAAAGAGGCAGTTCAATCTAATACCATTTATTATTAAGCCTTAAAACATAAGCCCAGAGAAATGAGATGAAAATTTATAAGCCAAGACAGAAGAGCAGGGGGCCTGAGATGGCTGTGACCACAGGGAATACCATGCCGTATGTTTCTAAAACCCTCTGAGGAAGACCTTTTCAAACAAGAATTTCCTACTTCTACAAAAAGTATATTGCATTTATATTGGAGCAAATAGCAATGTTCAATTGTTTCATTGATATATAAAAGAAGCCATATGAAAATATGAGTTTTTCTAGTCTATTATCAATAAATAATCAGACAATGGTGGTAGTAAATCAATAAATAATAAGGAACATGAAGTCACTGAGATTTTCTTTCTCCTTTTTGGAAAGAAAAGGAAACAGCTGGGGTGGCAGGGGTACTCTGATAATTCCTCATTGGCATAGCTTGAAAGTATCATAGAATACATAGCCTGTATGCCATGACTCTCCATCCTAAATCAGATGATTGTTGTTGTTTAGTTGGTAAGTCATGTTTAACTCTTTTGCATAGTTGGTTAGTCTTTTGTGATGCCATGGACTAGAGTCCAGAAGACTCCTCTGTCCATAGGAATTCCCAGGTAAGAATACTGGAATTAGGTTGCCATTTCCTTTGGGGGGCGGGGGGCGGCAGATCTTCCCAACCCAGGGAGTCGAACCCAACTCTACTGCATTGGCAGGCAGATTCTTTACCACTGAGCCACCTGAGAAGACCTCAAATAAGATGTTGTGTGTTGCTAATCCATTGGCATTTTTTCTCAACAATCCTCAGCCCAGGAGCCCCGAGCCACCACTTTCCAACTGGCAACCCTCAGACAACCCATCTTTCTGACAAAACCAGGTTCTCTCCATTCACAGCCATCTTCTTGTCTCTCACCAGACCTGTCTTCCTAACAGTCAAAGCTAACCTAGAAGGATAAATACCAATTTCTTGGTCTAGTCAAAACAGTCTTTCACAATCGGGACTCCTATGCCCGCTGTTTCTAGCCTCACTCAAATGCCCTTTCTCTTTTGCATACCCTAATTCAGCCATCTGCATCACGCCCCTGACACTCAAAGCTTTTTAGCTGGTAAAAATTCATCCTGCCAAGTGCTAACCATCACCTCCATGGGGAGGCCGTCGTGCAGGAGACAGCTGCCAGTGGCCACTCCTTCCAGTTCAGGGTGACTCCTTTCCCTACTCTCAGCGCATACAGTTCAAAAGAGGTTATCGGAGAGATTCCACTGAGACAGGCTGGGACCTGAGACCTGGGGCTGTTGGCTGCAGTGCTGCAGTGCCTGCACCGGGACACATCTCTCCTCCAGCTAAAAGTACAAAGAAAAGGCATGGGCCTAAAAATACTTGTGTGCATGCGCAGTTGGGGCAAATCCTGGACCCAAAAGATACAGAGACCAAAAAACCCATCCACCACTTTTCAAGAGCCTGAAGCAGAAGCAAGGTGTCAGGAGCCATAGCAGGGTACTGCGCATGGCTCTTGCACTCAACACCACCTAAGGGGTGGGCCAAATACCTAAGCCACACCTCCAGCCTGACTCCGGGAGGACCCCTGGCTCACTCCCCTTCCTCCACCCCATATAAGGAACAAGCTCACCTACCCGCAAGCCAACAAGGCAATCTGTTGTTTGTCCTTGTCCCTCCCTGCTGAAGCAGGGGCCCCTGTAAAGCCTTGCCTGAATTTCTTGCCCGGCCTCTAGTTAATTTTTATCGAATGGGGAAGGCCAAGAACCCTGGTCCGTAGCAACACAATCTAAGCCTGGCCTGTAAGAATGGCTTGGCCCTAGACACAGGAATTGATTCAAACGTGGACATGCAACAGCAGCTAGGCCGGTGTACTCTTCCACTCTCCAGAATAGAGGCATGAATAAAGAGTCTGATAAAAATCATCCAGCAACTGGAGACGACCACTTTTGCCATATTATAGAGAGAGCTTCCGGAAGAATTAAACCTTCACCAAGGAAGAAATAGTCAAGGAGAATAAGAGGCATACTGTGAGTGACTGTATTTGAGAGCTTGGATTGTTTTTGCTTTGTCCTTAAGGTCATGTTGAATTTTCATTTGTTAAAGAAAAGGATTTAAGTAGTTAGGCTTCCCAGGTGGCCTTAGTGGTAAAGAGCTCAAACTTGCCTGCCAGTGCTGGAAGCTAAGAGATGTGGGTGCAATCCCTGGGGAAGGGCAGGACAATCCACTCTGGTATTCTTGCCTGGAGAATCCCATGGACAGAGGAGCCTGGTGGGCAATAGTCCATGGAGTTGCGAAGAGCTGGACACAACTGAAGCGACTTAGCACATAGGGACGCATACTACTCTAGTTCCTCCCAGAAAGATAATGACTATATCCTTTGTGGTCCCACAGATCTCTGTTTAAAATCCCCATATAAGGGACTTCCCTGGTGGTCCAGTTAAGACTTTGCCTTCCAATACAGGGGGTACAGGTTCAATCCCTGGTCAATGAGCTAAGATCCCCCATGCCTCACAGCCAAAAGAACAAAACATAAAACAGAAGCAGTGCTGCAAGAAATTCAATAAAGACTTTAAAAATGGTCCATACCAAAAAAACAAGATATAGGGGTGTGTGTGTGTGTGTGTGTGTGTGTGTGTCTTTAAAATAATAAAGGTAAAACTCCTATAAGAGCAATTACCAAGCCCTATTATTATTTATTTGTTTCCATTCTGTGTCTATTATTAGGATGTGAGCAGTGGCTGTGTCTTATTCTTCTCTGGGACACCAGAATCTGATACATTGTCAGTGGAATGTGTGTTGAATGAGTGAGCCAAAAACTAAAAACCCATCATGCATTTCCAGCTTCCGCCAGCAACATTAAGGAGCCAAAGGACCTCACATTTTCCCACTTCTTCAATCCACTCCCATAACTTGCAGTGGAAACAGGTAAGTCATAGCTCCATACTAGTGTGCAAGTCTCTCACATTCAATAGTTAAGACTCTGTGCTTCCACTGTGTGGGGCGAGGGTTTGAGCCATGATCAGGGGAACTAAGATTCCCACATGCCACACAGTATAGGCAAAAGCAAAAACAAAACTCTACAAACAGAACAATGACAAATAAATCCAAGAATATTTGCCTCTTAAAAAAAAACAAACACACACCACATCAGCCTCCATGAGGCTGGTGTTCCATGAAACATAATATTTAAATGCTATTTATTGTGTGTAGGAACTGCAGGAAATTTAATGCTTGTAAATATCAACCGTGGAAACTAAAATTCAATCCAATCTTTTGGACATGTAGGACCAAGAATGTACTGAAAATCTGGATAGATAAATATGAAAATGTTTAAAGAGTTATCTCAAAATGATAGGACATCAGGTGATTTATATTTTCACTTTCTTCTTTATTTCTCATGCTTCCCAGGTGGCACAGTGGTAAAGAATCTGCCTGCCAGTGCAGGAGACACAAGAGACATGGGTTTGATCCCTGGGTCAAGAATATCCCCTGCAACCCACTCCACTATTCTTGCCTGGAAAATTCCATGGACAAAGTAGTCTGGTGGGCTATAGTCCATGGAGTCTACAAAGAGTTAGACACACCTGAACATGCACAAAAAGTTTATTTCTTGTTGTATTGCCTTTTTATTTTAGGAGAAGTATAAATCTACATCATAATAAGGAAATTAAAAGTAGCTTTCATGTTAACAAATATATTAAAATGTCTCCTTTGGCCCAGAATAGGAGAGAATAGAGAAGCCCCGTATCTTTAAATAAAACAGAGACTCAGCTACCACTTCAACCTCATGCACCAACCTGTCTTCCTCAGACCCTGACATTTGGGGCAGAATCACAAGTAATTCCTCCTATCTCTCAATACTTGGTTCTGCAAACACAGTCCTTGATCTCTACACATTAAGAAAACATCCGCCATCCCATCCAGCAACCTCAACAACAGCACCACTAACCATATCTGTCATCCTAGGATATTCACACCCAGTGGTTCAGAAAGAGTAAATATACATCATGATATAGCCATATGGCAATCAAAAGAAATCATGTTTGCAATTAAAATTTCATGCAGTCGCTCAGGGCCTGTCTTGAGATTTCAGCTAAAAATTAAGATAATAAAAGCCAATCTTTCTCAGTGAACATTCTATTACAGATATCATCAGCTTCTGGAATTAACTTAGAGACTAAATATCAAGTGTTGAAGAGCAGGTTTGAAAACATGCCAGGTCCCATACATTGCTCGTTGCAAGAATATATTGCAGGACTTCCCTGGTGGTCCAGTGGGTAAGAATCCACCTGCTGATGCAGGGCACAAGGGTCCAATCCCTAATCAGGGAAGACTGTACATGCCACAGGACAACTAAGCCTGAACGCCACAAGTACTGAAGCCCGCATGCCCTAGAGCCTGTGCTCTGTAATGAGAGAAGCCACCTCAATGAGAAGCCTGCGCCCTGAAGCAAAGAGTAGCCCCTGCTCACCAAAACTTAAGAAAGCCCTGGCAGCTATGAAGACCCAGCGAAGCCAAAAATAAATGAATAATTTCTTTTTTCAAAGACATAGAGAAGAGAATTTTGGACACAGTGGAAGAGGGAGAAGGTGGAATGATTTGAGAGTCACATGAAAACATATATTTTACCATATGCAAAACAGATACCAAGTGGGAATTTGCTGCATGACACAGGGAATCCAANCCTGGTAACTGTAAGTTTGTTTTCTATATCTGTGACTCTATTTTTGTTTTGTAAGTTCATTTGTACCATTTTTTAAGATTCTACGCATAAGCAATATCATATGATATTTGCTTCTCTCTGTGTGATTTACTTTACTCAGTATGATGGTTTCTTTAAAAACCTAAAAACAGAACTACCGTATGATCCAGCATTCCCACTCCTGGGCATATATCTGGAGAAAAGCATAACTCAAAAAAGGTACATGCACTCCCAATAATCATTGCAGCATTATTTACAATAGCCAGCACATGAAAGGAACCTAAATCCATCAACAGATGAATGCATAAAGATGTGGAGCATATGCACAATGGAATAATACTCAACCATTAAAAAGAACAAAATGTCATTTCCATCTACATGAATGGACCTAAAGATTGCCTTGTCTTTCTCATGATCTAGAAATCATCGCAATCACAGTTGTTCTTTTGGATATTCCATCATTCAGTAAACATTTATTTAGTCCCTGGTATAAGACAAGGATTATTCTGGACTCAGAAGATTCAGTAAAGAAGCAGACAAGATCAAAACCCTGGAAGAAATCCTCCCTTACACAGGATGACATGTCATCTCAGGCTCCTATAATAAAATATCAGACCATGTGGCTTAGGCATAGATATGTATATGTATTTCTAATGGCTCTGGAGTTTTGAAGTTCAAGATCAAGGTGCTGGCAGATTTGATTTCTTATGAGGGCTTTCTTTCTGGTTTCCAAATAGATGACTTTTTGTTATATCCTCACATGGCAGAGAGAGAGACCATCTCTCTCCAACCTCTTATTAAGGCACTAATCCCATAATGGTTCCCCATCCCCCTGACTTCATCTAAACCAAATTACATCTCAAAGACCCTCGTTTCCACATCCACTGATTGGAGTTTAAGGATTCAACACGAGAATTTGGGGATGATACAAACATTAGTCCTAAGAAAGTGCTAAAACCTTAACATCCTCTCATGAACCTCAATGAACTACTCCTTTATTTACTTATTTATTTATTCAACAAATATTTACTAAAGACCTACTATGTACCAGACACTGTCATTTCACCTAACTGTCCTGAAAGAAGAATTGGGTAGCCCCATTCACGTGTCATGCTTTCAAATCTCAACTGCCTTTCCTAAAGAGTCTCGGTTTTGCTCTCGTTTTCTAGGCTACGGTGCTGTTTAAAAGCAAAGAAATGTAATCTCAGTAGATCATGTTCCAAGGTCAGTGACAGAACCAAACGATCTAGAAATCCACTCATGCATTCCTTCAGTCAACAACATCATTAGCCCTGTATGACGCACTGCAAATTTAAACAGAAATAGGGCCTCATCCTAATGTGGGCCAGGCTGCAGTGAAAGAGATGAAGATAACTCAGTGGAAGGAAGATCAACTTCAGCATGTATACTTGCTCCCAGTATACATGGGAGACTCTCGAACTTCCTCCCATGGAGATTCCAACTCAGTGAGTCTGAGTCAGGGCTCCAGAATCGGCACAGTTCACATGCTTATAAGGTGATGCTAAAATGGTGGCAGAGAACTGACAACTCAGACAAGGTTAAACGGAGGAGTGGCTTATCAGAAAGAACACTCCTGGATAAGAATCTAGATATTAAAAAATATAGAGATATTGATATATATGAGGTGTGTGTGTGTGTGTGCGCACGCTTAGTTGTATACAACTCTTCATGACCCAGTGGACTGTAGCCCACCAGGCTCCTCTGTCCATGGGGTACTCCAGGCAAGAATACTGGAGTGAGTTGTCACGCCCTCCTCCAGGGGATCTCTTCGACCCAAGGATCGAACCTGCTCTATTCTGTGCTGGCAGGCAGATTCTTTACCACTGCGGGACAGATATACAGATGCAGATGTAAAGATACAGACAAAGATATGGATNGACTCTTCATGACCCAATGGACTGTAGCCCAACAGGCTCCTCTGTCCATGGGATACTCCAGGCAAGAATACTGCAGTGAATTGTCACACCCTCCTCCAGGGGATCTCTTCGACCCAAGGATCGAACCTGCTCTGTTCTGCGCTGGCAGGCAGATTCTTTACCACTGCGGGACAGATATACAGATGCAGATGTAAAGATACAGACAAAGATATGGATACAGATACACAGATAAAGATACATGGGTCTCATCCCTTCTGCCCCTTGGCACTAAGTCCAAATGCTTGGAAACTTGCAAATGGTTTCCTATCACACTGAAAGATGCTAAAAGGAACGTATTGTAAAACTGAAAAGGCTTTTGTCAGGAGAAGAGATATGATGCACTTCAAAAGGTTAATCTCATCTGTCACTGTGTCTTAACTTTACAGCAAATGGGACTCGGTGTGGGGGTGAAAGGCCAGTCTAATTTCACCTTTTCAGTTCCAGCCTCTGAACCTGGAGGCAGAAAAGAGGTAGTCAGAGCAGGTGGGGTGATACACAGCNCTGTGTCTTAACTTTACAGCAAATGGGACTCGGGGTGGGGGTGAAAGGCCAGTCTAATTTCACCTCTTCAGTTCCAGCCTCTGAACCTGGAGGCAGAAAAGAGGTAGTCAGAGCAGGTGGGGTGATACACAGCTTGTTGGTGGGCTGATGGCCTGACATCACACAACAGATCACAGAGGCAACTCACAGCCCTTAGACAGTAGAACCCAGATACTCTCAGACTGAATTAAATTTAAAATAGTAGCTGGGGGACAAGTCTATACGAGGTCAATAATTCACACTGGACCGCAGAAGTCTGCTGCTAGAATCAGTTATCTGCACAGGAGGTGCAAGTTAGAGAGCCAATGTCTGGCCTCAGGCCTGTGTTGACTCGGGCACCAGATCCCTGCATTGGCATTGTGAGCCTCAACAGAGATCAATTTGTGCCAGTGAGAACTACCGTATCTCACTTTTAAATCATCTGCATTCATAGTTAGTTTTATCTTCTACAAATCTTGAATGATGTGAATTTGTCATTACAAACTACAGAGGTAGCCAATCTTTTAAATATTTCTACACTGGATACCCATGAAGCAGGAAAATAAATGTATTCCAAAATTTCCCCCAGAGAACAAATTTACCATGATCGTTTCTAGGATATACCATCTCCCTTCTAATTTATCATTGGATAGTGGGTAATGTAGTCTTCTTTTCAATAGATATTCCCTAAAATAAATTTATTGTTAGAAATAATTAGGAACATCACAGCCTCTTTTAAGCAGCACCAGGTAGAACTTACAAATACTCTACTGAAATATACTTCTACAAAGAACATCTGTGTTGTGGATCCAAAAATAATACTAAGAGAAAAGGGACTTTGGGACTTTGCAGCTGTCATTTATATTCTAATGAGAAAGTAACAAAATAGCAAATCACCTATCTTTACCTCTGATCAATTACCCACACTGCATATATGCACAAATTCTTAGATGAAGGAAGGCAACAAAGCAGGAATTAGAATTCTCTCCACTTAAAACCAAAATCCTAGCCTGCTTCTTTATACATGTGCTAATTTGGTTCATTACACACAAAAATCCTAAGTTAACAGATACTCGACAAGTGTTTATATAAAGGAAACTTACACATCCAAATGGCAACCCATTCCAGTATTCTTGTCTAGAAAATCCCATGGACAGGGAAGGCTGGTGGGCTACAGTTCATGGGGACTCAAAGAGTCAGACACAAAACTGAGCATACACACATCCAAAAAGTGCTGACTGGTTTAAAAAATACTTAATTGTCAAATCAGAAGGAGAAGTGTTTTTAAAATGGAGATGCCAGCTGGCTGACCAAGGACCAAATCCAGCTACTGACTTTGTTTCTGATGTGGACACCTTGTAGTGGGAATATGAGTCCCTCCTCCTGATGTGGTCCTCAGTGTTTATACAAACCCCTATGTGAACACAAACCCCTATGGCTCAGTAAACACTCATTCACAAGGGATCCATTCATTCATTCAATAAGTATTCAAGGTACACCTATCAAAACACAGACATCATTTCTGAGAGTGAGGATATGTGCTGTACTATGCTGTGCTTAGTCACTCAGTGATGTCCAACTCTTTGTGAAGAATATAGTAGGACACAAGTAAAAATTCCCCATTGGAAATGAATTTACTTAAAGAAACAAATAACTTCAGGATAATTTTAGCAAGTCAGTCTGCGCCATGAAGCATATGCCATGGGACAGAACAGGGCCATCAGAGAGACAAACAGCCTAAGAAAGGGACAGCTAGGCAGAGAAATGAATGATAAGGAGAAGCCATCCATTAATATTTGGTGGAAGAACATATGCAAAGATCCAGTGGCAGGAACTAG
>SJYW01010878.1:0-20102 GCA_006410735.1 Raphicerus campestris
TTTTTTTTTTCATTTTATGATGAATGATTTTTGACACAAATGATTTGAAAAAGTAGATCTTATTTCCTCCCAGTGACTTCTCATGTTTTGGGAATAAAACTCCAGTCTTTATCTTGACCTTCAAAGCCTTGAATGATTTGGTCCTCAGAAGCTCTCCAGCTTCATCTCGCACACCTTCTCCTTTTACCCCACCAAACGCTCACCACACGAATCTTCTTTCTGTTCCTTGACCATGCACAGCTGAGTCCTTGCATTTACTGTTCCCTCTGCCAGAAATGCTCATTCCTCACCTCTTGGGATGGATGGCTCCACCCTATCCTTCAGGTCTGGACTCATGTATCACCTCTTTAGAAGGCTAAAGTAGTGATGCACAATCACCGTTGGGCTCACCACCCTATTTCCTTTTCTTCATAGCACTTTCTACAGAGAAATAGCCTGTACACTTATTTGTTTACTGGTTTATTAACCATTACTCCGACTGGAATGACAAATCCTTGAGACTAGACCCATTATATACTTAGGTGCTCAGCCAGTATTTGTTAAGGTGACAAATGAATTTCTTTGAAATGCTAGCCACTGGTTCCAAATAGGAAAAGGAGTACATCAAGGCTGTATATTGTCACCCTACTTATTTAACTTATATGCAGAGTACATCATGAGAAACGCTGGGCTGGAAGAAGCACAAGCTGGAATAAGATTGCTGGGAGAAATACAGATGACATCACCCTTATGGCAGAAAGTGAAGAGGAACTAAAAAGCCTCTTGATGAAAGTAAAAGAGGAGAGTGAAAAGGTTGGCTTAAAGCTTAACATTCAGAAAACAAAGATCATGTCATCTGGTCCCATCACTTCATGGGAAACAGTGGAAACAATGTCAGACTTTATTTTTTGTTCTCCAAAATCACTGCAGGTGGTGACTACAGCTATGAAATTAAAAGACGCTTACTCCTTGGAAGAAAAGTTATGACCAACCTAGATAGCATATTCAAAAGCAGAGACATTACTTTGCCAACAAACGTCCGTCTAGTCAAGGCTATGGTTTTTCCAGTGGTCATGTATGGATGCGAGAGTTGGACTGTGAAGAAAGCTGAGCACTGAAGAATTGATGCTTTTGAACTGTGGTGTTGGAGAAGACTCTTGAGAGTCCCTTGGACTGCAAGGAGTTCATCCTAAAGAAGATCAGTCCTGGGTGTTCATTGGAAGGAACTGATGCTGAAGCCAAAACTCCAGTACTTTGACCACCTCATGCAAAGAGTTGACTCATTGGAAAAGATTCTGATGCTGGGAGGGATTCGGGCAGGAGGAGAAGGGGACGACAGAGGATGAAATGGCTGGATGGCATCACTGACTCGATGGACATGAGTTTGAGTGAACTCCGGGAGTTGGTGATGGACAGGGAGGCGTGGCGTGCTGTGATTCATGGGGTTGCAGAGTCACACACGACTGAGCAACTGAACTGAACTGAACTGAACTGAAGAGTTGGCATATTCCACAATGTACACACACCCGTGTGTGTGTGTGTGTGTGTGTGTGTGTGAGTGTGTGTGTATGTGTGTGTGTGTGCAGGAGGTGGTAGAACAATGTAGGTAGTTTCAATAAATCAAAGTTTTAAATATTCCAAAGATGTCACCTTTACCAGCAATTTCAGCCTCATGAGTATCCAATCTTTTAATTAACTGATTTGAAGGCATTCGTTTGATTTTCATGTTCCAATCCACATGGAACTTCTCTCTGCCTTTGCACATCCTGATTTCTCTGACTGGAACATTCTTCTTCCTCCTCCCAGAGCAACATCCCAACTTATGTGAAAGCCTGGTTGGCTTCTCCAAAGAGCATTAGGGACCCCTCCTCAGAGCTACTGTGTCCTTTGGAGCTGACTCACTGGAAAAGAGCCTGATGCTGGGAAAGACTGAAGGCAAAAGGCAAAGGAGGTGGTAGAGGATGAGGGATGAGATGGTTAGATAGCATCACCGACTCAATGGACGTGAATTTGAGCAAACTCCAGGAGATAGTGAAGGACAGGGAAGTGTGGCATGTTGCAGTCCACAGGGTCGCAAAGTGTCAGACATGACTTAGTAGCTGAACAACAAACAACTATTACAGCATTTGTCACTCTGCTTCAAAATATCTGTTCACATGAGCATCTCCTTCTCTAGACTATGAGCTTCTCAAGGGCTAGGCCATCTACATATTCCCAGCTCTGGCAAAAGCAAGCAAGCACTGGGCAAATATTTGTTGAACATCGCTATGCTTATGTCTGAATGTTTGTGTCTCTCTAAAATTTATGTGTCACATCCTAACATCCAGGAGGTGGGGGCTTTGGGAAGTAATTAGGTCACATAGGCGGAGCCCTCATGCATGAGATTAGTGCCCTAATGAAAGAAGCCCCAGGGAGCCCCTTTATCGCTTTGGCCATGAGAGGACACAGCAAAAAGACAACTGTCTATGAACCAGGAAGCTGGCCCTCATTAGACATTGGATCTGGCCCTACCTTGATCTTGGATTTCCCTGCCTCCAGAACTGCAATTAATAAATGCCTGTTGTTTATAAGCCACTCCCTCCCTGCTGGTCTGTGCTGCATTGTTATGGTAGTGCAAACAGACTAAGATGAATGGTGAATGAATGGACAAAGGTGCTTGTAAGGAAGGTAGCATTATGTCTAAAAGAAGAGAAAATGGTATCACGTAAATAACCCTATATAATCATCTCATAAATAACATGAGCTGGCTTGTTGAATGGCTGACCCAACACGATTTTCTCCTCTTTGCTCTCCCTGCATCCACAGCTCTAGAATCTCTATTTGCAGAGTTACATTCTACATGACATAACCTGAAAATGAAAGACACTAGCTAAAGATTTAAAAGATTGAAATGATGTAGCCTTTACTGTTCCTATGCTGCTGTTGCTGCTAAGTCACTTCAGTCGTGTCCGACTCTGTGTGACCCCGTAGACGGCAGCCCACCAGGTTCCCCCGCCCCTGGGATTCTCCAGGCCAGAACCCTGGAGTGGGCTGCCATTTAGAGTAGACATAATAAAACATGAGGTCAGACAGCAACGTCTGTGTGTCCTTCTGCAATTCACTCATTTTAAGCTACAAGGAGCTGAGATCAGCAGTACGAGTTCCCTGTGATTCAGGCATTTCTGATTTTCTTTTTTATCCTAAGTACCAAGGATCTTTATTCCCAAGTGTGGTATTGAGTCTGTAGCTGTAGATAGCTATGTGGAGCCTTGGTGTCATCCTGTATGTCATGGTGACCAGGTCCCATCTGTTCCAAGGACGAAGTTTCCGGGAGCTGAGGCAGAGGGTGCTCACAGGGCATTATAATGCGCCTGACTACCTATCATATGAAATAAGAACATTAATAGCAAGAATGCTGACCCTCAATCCGACAAACAGAGCTACTTGACCCCATCTTTGGCAGCATCCATGGGTCAAGATAGGCCAGGAGGAGCCACTCCAGCCACTCTGTGAAGAGGACTTGGTGGTGTCAATGTGGATGTCTCTGGGCTCGAGGTGGGCCAAGAGCCAGAGCTTAGAAAGCCTGAGCTTGAATAGATGCAGGGTGGGGTCCCATACCACCCTGTGAACCCCTCCCTTGCCATGAAGAACTCCAGCACCCAAAACTCCAGCCTCCAGCCCTGAGGTGTCCACCTTCATACCTGCCTGGCTATTTCCAGAGGAGACCATTGGGATGCTGGATACAACTGACAATTCGAAAGACAAGATCATCAATCCTACCACTCCCCCACCCATCCACCTTCCTCGTGTGACTCTGAAGACTCACTCCCCAACAGAGGCGTCTATGGCATCCGAGGCACCAGTGACAGTCACGGCACCCCGACATCCACCGCACCCGGGACACCAGCGGCAAAGCCCCAGGGAGCCCGGACACCAGCGGCAAAGCCCCAGGGAGCCCGCCACCCGCGGCGGCCAGCACCCCGGGCGCGCNGTGTGTGTGTATGTGTGTGTGTGTGCAGGAGGTGGTAGAACAATGTAGGTAGTTTCAATAAATCAAAGTTTTAAATATTCCAAAGATGTCACCTTTACCAGCAATTTCAGCCTCATGAGTATCCAATCTTTTAATTAACTGATTTGAAGGCATTCGTTTGATTTTCATGTTCCAATCCACATGGAACTTCTCTCTGCCTTTGCACATCCTGATTTCTCTGACTGGAACATTCTTCTTCCTCCTCCCAGAGCAACATCCCAACTTATGTGAAAGCCTGGTTGGCTTCTCCAAAGAGCATTAGGGACCCCTCCTCAGAGCTACTGTGTCCTTTGGAGCTGACTCACTGGAAAAGAGCCTGATGCTGGGAAAGACTGAAGGCAAAAGGCAAAGGAGGTGGTAGAGGATGAGGGATGAGATGGTTAGATAGCATCACCGACTCAATGGACGTGAATTTGAGCAAACTCCAGGAGATAGTGAAGGACAGGGAAGTGTGGCATGTTGCAGTCCACAGGGTCGCAAAGTGTCAGACATGACTTAGTAGCTGAACAACAAACAACTATTACAGCGTTTGTCACTCTGCTTCAAAATATCTGTTCACATGAGCATCTCCTTCTCTAGACTATGAGCTTCTCAAGGGCTAGGCCATCTACATATTCCCAGCTCTGGCAAAAGCAAGCAAGCACTGGGCAAATATTTGTTGAACATCGCTATGTTTATGTCTGAATGTTTGTGTCTCTCTAAAATTTATGTGTCACATCCTAACATCCAGGAGGTGGGGGCTTTGGGAAGTAATTAGGTCACATAGGCGGAGCCCTCATGCATGAGATTAGTGCCCTAATGAAAGAAGCCCCAGGGAGCCCCTTTATCGCTTTGGCCATGAGAGGACACAGCAAAAAGACAACTGTCTATGAACCAGGAAGCTGGCCCTCATCAGACATTGGATCTGGCCCTACCTTGATCTTGGATTTCCCTGCCTCCAGAACTGCAATTAATAAATGCCTGTTGTTTATAAGCCACTCCCTCCCTGCTGGTCTGTGCTGCATTGTTATGGTAGTGCAAACAGACTAAGATGAATGGTGAATGAATGGACAAAGGTGCTTGTAAGGAAGGTAGCATTATGTCTAAAAGAAGAGAAAATGGTATCACGTAAATAACCCTATATAATCATCTCATAAATAACATGAGCTGGCTTGTTGAATGGCTAACCCAACACGATTTTCTCCTCTTTGCTCTCCCTGCATCCACAGCTCTAGAATCTCTATTTGCAGAGTTACATTCTACATGACATAACCTGAAAATGAAAGACACTAGCTAAAGATTTAAAAGATTGAAATGATGTAGCCTTTACTGTTCCTATGCTGCTGTTGCTGCTAAGTCACTTCAGTCGTGTCCGACTCTGTGTGACCCCGTAGACGGCAGCCCACCAGGTTCCCCCGCCCCTGGGATTCTCCAGGCCAGAACCCTGGAGTGGGCTGCCATTTAGAGTAGACATAATAAAACATGAGGTCAGACAGCAACGTCTGTGTGTCCTTCTGCAATTCACTCATTTTAAGCTACAAGGAGCTGAGATCAGCAGTACGAGTTCCCTGTGATTCAGGCATTTCTGATTTTCTTTTTTATCCTAAGTACCAAGGATCTTTATTCCCAAGTGTGGTATTGAGTCTGTAGCTGTAGATAGCTATGTGGAGCCTTGGTGTCATCCTGTATGTCATGGTGACCAGGTCCCATCTGTTCCAAGGACGAAGTTTCTGGGAGCTGAGGCAGAGGGTGCTCACAGGGCATTATAATGCGCCTGACTACCTATCATATGAAATAAGAACATTAATAGCAAGAATGCTGACCCTCAATCCGACAAACAGAGCTACTTGACCCCATCTTTGGCAGCATCCATGGGTCAAGATAGGCCAGGAGGAGCCACTCCAGCCACTCTGTGAAGAGGACTTGGTGGTGTCAATGTGGATGTCTCTGGGCTCGAGGTGGGCCAAGAGCCAGAGCTTAGAAAGCCTGAGCTTGAATAGATGCAGGGTGGGGTCCCATACCACCCTGTGAACCCCTCCCTTGCCATGAAGAACTCCAGCACCCAAAACTCCAGCCTCCAGCCCTGAGGTGTCCACCTTCATACCTGCCTGGCTATTTCCAGAGGAGACCATTGGGATGCTGGATACAACCAACAATTCGAAAGACAAGATCATCAATCCTACCACTCCCCCACCCATCCACCTTCCTCGTGTGACTCTGAAGACTCACTCCCCAACAGAGGCGTCTATGGCATCCGAGGCACCAGCGACAGTCACGGCACCCCGACATCCACCGCACCCGGGACACCAGCGGCAAAGCCCCAGGGAGCCCGGACACCAGCGGCAAAGCCCCAGGGAGCCCGCCACCCGCGGCGGCCAGCACCCCGGGCGCGCCCGCCAAGCGGGCAGCCCCCGCCCCAGCCGCTCCCTCTGGCCTCAGCAGGAAAAAGAGGGGCGGGGCTGGGAGAATATGGAGGTTCATAAGGCAACATTGCTGTTGCAGGCTGCCCAGCAAAACCCGCACAGGTCAAGTAGGCCCAGAAACAACCCATGACGACTGAGCAAGACAAAAGCAGCCCTGCCGAGCTCCCTGGGACCCAGTCAAGCGAACTGTGGGACTCCCATCCAGCACCACCACGGCCATCAGGAGCCCTGGCCAGCTCGGGGGATGGTCTGGAGCGGCCTGGGGACCAGAAGAGGCGCCACCCTGACCCCGCTGCCCCTCCTCCGCCACTGGGTGCAACTTCGCAAAAGGGACTGTCCCCGGGGGCATGTCGCCCTTCCCCCACACTCCCCCCTTCCATGTTGGTGGTGGAGGGGATAGTTTTTGCCCACTCTGGCTCTTCATAGTTTTAATTAACTTTATTTCTCCAGAAAGATGTATCACCCTCTGTTTTGCGTCTTCTCTGTTCTGCATCCTCTCCAGTTAGAGAAGTGTGTACCATGTAGCAGTCAGATTTAATGACTGAACAATCAGCACAACCATTCTGAAGAGCAAGAATTGCTGCACTGCAGGGCAGAAATGCAAAAAGAGGGTATTATCTTCTTGCACTGACAATACTGAACATTTACAGAAGGGCCAAGAAGAACTTTTGGTCCTTGTAATCATGACCTGGAAGCTTAGGATAGAATAGTAAGTGCCCTGAACCAGCCAGTGTTCACTGTGGTCAGGTCCTTGTGCAGATAAGTTTCCTGAATGTCCTGCAGGAGTTGGGCTCTCTCCTCTCTCCTGTGGGGAGGGACCTGATGGGTGGGGTTTGACTTGTTCCAATATTTGTTTTATGTTTTGGTCTTTTGGCCTCATGGTATGTGGGATCTTAGTTCCCTGACCAGGGATCAAACTCGCACCGCAAAGTTGTAACCATTGGACCGCATGCATTCTTAGTCACTCAGTCATGTCCAAGTCTTTGTGACCCCATGGACTATGGCCTGCCAAGCTCCTCTGCCCAAGGGATTTTCCAGGCAAGAATACTGGAGTGGGTTGCCATGCCCTCCTCCAGTGGATCTTCCCAACCCAGGGAATGAACCTGTATCTCTTATGTCTCCTACATTGGCAGGCAGGTTCTTTACCACTGGTGCCATCTGGGGAAGCCAACGCATATACAATACAGACACATGACAGTTTCCAGTACTGATGAGGATGTGAGCAGCTGGAACATCTGTATGTCATTGGTGGAAAACAGTTTGACAGTTTCTTCTAAACATGCACATATCATATAAGCCAGCAAATCCACTCCCAGGTATTTATCAAAGAAGAATGAAAACTTGTTTTACACAAACATTTACACATTTATAAACTTTACTCATATAATTGTATAACATTTGTACAATTGAGTCTCAAGCTGCGTCTGTTTGAGCATACAAGAGATGTGTGTCATACTAGAGATGTGTGTCATTTTTCCCGTCTGTCACATGGTATACTCGAACGGACTCAATTCAAGGAACAAACTGTTGATTTGCCCAATATTATGCATGAATCTTAAAGGTGTTTTGGTCAGTGAAAGAAGCTGGGCCTCAAAGGCCACATCACCCTTGCATGAAATTCTGGAAAAGGTAAAATTGTAGGGACAGAAAATATATCAGTAATTGCCAGGGAGTTGGTTGGGATGGAGAAATTACTGATTAGCAAAGAGGAAGATAAAGGAATTTGGGGGTAATGGAGCTGTTAAATGAGAAAATGTGGTGGTGGTTGACAAACCACTGTCTGTATTTGTTAAAACTATAAGGACTGTAGGTTTTTCCCAGGTGGTACCAGTGCTAAAGAAAACACCTGCCAAGGCAGGAGATTTATGAGATGAAGTTTCAATCCCTGGGTTGGGCAGATCTTGGAGAAGGAAATGGCTACCCACTCCAGTATTCTTGCCTGGAGAATTTCATGGACAGAGGAGCTTGGTGGGCTACTATCCATTGGGTCTGTAAAGAGTCAGACACGAAAGAGTGCACATGTACACACACACACACACACACATACACACACACACACAAGAACTGTAAACCACAGAGCCAACTTGACTGCATGTCAAACGATAACCATCACCCAGGAGGTGGGGAGAACCCAAGAAGGCATGTAGACTGTGACAAAGGAGTATAAATGTACAACAGATGAAGGCCATAAGCACACTGAAGGGGCCAAGAAGAAAGGGGGTGACCAGAATCACCCTGGAAAAGGGTTCTGGCCGAATGCACTAAGGAAACAGCAGGAAGAACGCTGTACCACGTTGGTCATATTTTTTCCTTTCACAGGGTGTATGCATCATCAGTTCTGAGACTACTTGACGTGTATACTAGAGTCACCAAGAAAATACATTGCTGATAATGAGAGCCAGGCTCCCTCCCTTTCAGAGAAAGAAATTGGCAAAAAAAGAGAAAAAGGTATAATCATGACCCTTATGGTGCTGGACTGGTATCCAAGACTTAATTCAGTGTGAATTCATAGATACAGGAGATATGTGTGCACAATACATATATCTATATGAATAAATATGGAAGGATGGGAAGTAAGAGGAAAGAAGGGATGGTAGGAAGGAAGGAATGAAGGAAAAAAAAAGAAAAGGAAGTATCAGTACACTGTTGAAATACCTACTGTGCTCCATTGCTTAGCTCATGTGACCTTGGAAACTCCAGGGGGAATTTCAATTCCCACAGCATGAATTTCCTGTAGAAAGACTCACTGTTAATCTTGAATCACTATACAGTTGAGCCTTAAACAATGGGTTGGGATTGGGTGGTGGAGGGTTGAGGCACCAGCTTTCCCTGCCACGGAAAATCCATGTATAACCTGCAGTTGACCCTCTGGTACACTCAGTTCCTCTGTGTTCACCGTTCCGCATCCATGTGTTTTTTATCCGGCCCTGGATAGTGTAGTATTTACCAGTGATAGAAATCTGTGTGTAAGGGGACCCAAGCAGTTCAAACCCATCAACTGTATAAGAGCTGGATGGTATTGGGAGAGGTTACTCACCAAAACCAAACGCGTGTTAGTTCTTCTGTGCTGCTGCTTTCTCCCCTACCGCCCACCTCCATTCCTGCTCCAGCTCGCACACTCGGAGCTTCTTCCCCCCTTTGACATTCTCTCAGCTGTGATTCACAGGAAGTAAGCGTCCAAGACAAGGGAGTGACAGTGGATCTCTGTGTGTTCTGCTCTGAGTCCTGTAACCCACACTCCCAAGTTTAGTCCAGAGCACTGAGCCCACCAGGGTCCAGCCCACCTGGACCCACAGAAATGCCACCAAGGTGACATTACCCCAGGCCAACCAAAACCAGAATGCAAGTGAGTCGCCTGCATTTATGAGGATGCCACTGAATAATCAAAGTACATTTATTTTTGAATTACTAGTCAGAATCATGACAGAGAACTCTTATGTGATAGAAACAGTAGTAAAATACAGTACACAGCAATGTCGTTTGAATGAGATCAAAGACAAATGGTACACCAGCATGTGAAAAATAGCCACTTTAACTACAAAGATGAAGAAATTTAATAGGAAATTTTGTTACTAAGAAAAATATATGTCCCATATCTTTATTACATACTGTACAAAATAAAATATTGCACCTATAAGTCATATAAAAATATATACAAAGAGTATTGTACAAATGCTCTCTCTTTTAACTTAAAAACCTCCAGCAATCAAGTGTGATTGGTGATGAACAACTCAGGGGCTGGCATGTCCTCATCACGTCCCTATACCCACTCCCCACTGCCACCCCCTCCAGTACAGCACTCATCCTGGTGTCAGTGAGGCTGCAGTGACAACAAGAGCTGTGGTGCTCAGGATACGGCAGGGACTGAGCAAGCTTGTCTAGACACACCCAAAGCCAGAGCCCACTGTTCACTTACGTGTGACCAGGGACTAGGGCCAGCATACCTGCCTCAGCAGACTCTGCTGCCACAGGCCACAGGCAGCTGTGACCCCGAAGAAAGATGTATGACCACTTATTTGGGGCTGGGTGCCAACTAATGCCGTAACTGGTAAGATGGAAGGAAAGAGCCTCAGCTTTAGAACGTGTAACATTCATTCCAAACTTCATCTTCACCCCAACACCATTACTGACTCCAAACCCACACCCAAACTAACTCTGACCTAACCCTAATCAACTCCTCCTAGTCAACTCCACCCTCAACCCCAACTTAACTTCCATTCTCAACTAACCCAACCCTGAAACTAAAACCAACCCTAAACTTACTCACCAAACCCCAACTCTAACCCCTCATCCTAACTGTACATTACAGCTCAACCCTAATTCACTTTGGATTCACTGAAAAATCAATTCAAGCTAAAACAATTATTTACTATAAATGACTCTGGTCAGCTATCATGTTTCATAGTTACATTACTTTCTTACAGTTTTTTCCAAAATAAAAATCCTTAGGAATATTACTTTCTGCATAAATTAGGTCTTATAAGACTTTGATTTTCTGTTTGTGTGCAAGAGAATAGTGCTTAGAAAAGTCTCATTCACAGCTCTTAAAAGGACACTNTTCTGCTCTGAGTCCTGTAACCCACACTCCCAAGTTTAGTCCAGAGCACTGAGCCCACCAGGGTCCAGCCCACCTGGACCCACAGAAATGCCACCAAGGTGACATTACCCCAGGCCAACCAAAACCAGAATGCAAGTGAGTCGCCTGCATTTATGAGGATGCCACTGAATAATCAAAGTACATTTATTTTTGAATTACTAGTCAGAATCATGACAGAGAACTCTTATGTGATAGAAACAGTAGTAAAATACAGTACACAGCAATGTCGTTTGAATGAGATCAAAGACAAATGGTACACCAGCATGTGAAAAATAGCCACTTTAACTACAAAGATGAAGAAATTTAATAGGAAATTTTGTTACTAAGAAAAATATATGTCCCATATCTTTATTACATACTGTACAAAATAAAATATTGCACCTATAAGTCATATAAAAATATATACAAAGAGTATTGTACAAATGCTCTCTCTTTTAACTTAAAAACCTCCAGCAATCAAGTGTGATTGGTGATGAACAACTCAGGGGCTGGCATGTCCTCATCACGTCCCTATACCCACTCCCCACTGCCACCCCCTCCAGTACAGCACTCATCCTGGTGTCAGTGAGGCTGCAGTGACAACAAGAGCTGTGGTGCTCAGGATACGGCAGGGACTGAGCAAGCTTGTCTAGACACACCCAAAGCCAGAGCCCACTGTTCACTTACGTGTGACCAGGGACTAGGGCCAGCATACCTGCCTCAGCAGACTCTGCTGCCACAGGCCACAGGCAGCTGTGACCCCGAAGAAAGATGTATGACCACTTATTTGGGGCTGGGTGCCAACTAATGCCGTAACTGGTAAGATGGAAGGAAAGAGCCTCAGCTTTAGAACGTGTAACATTCATTCCAAACTTCATCTTCACCCCAACACCATTACTGACTCCAAACCCACACCCAAACCAACTCTGACCTAACCCTAATCAACTCCTCCTAGTCAACTCCACCCTCAACCCCAACTTAACTTCCATTCTCAACTAACCCAACCCTGAAACTAAAACCAACCCTAAACTTACTCACCAAACCCCAACTCTAACCCCTCATCCTAACTGTACATTACAGCTCAACCCTAATTCACTTTGGATTCACTGAAAAATCAATTCAAGCTAAAACAATTATTTACTATAAATGACTCTGGTCAGCTATCATGTTTCATAGTTACATTACTTTCTTACAGTTTTTTCCAAAATAAAAATCCTTAGGAATATTACTTTCTGCATAAATTAGGTCTTATAAGACTTTGATTTTCTGTTTGTGTGCAAGAGAATAGTGCTTAGAAAAGTCTCATTCACAGCTCTTAAAAGGACACTTTGAATATACTTCAAAATCAGTAGACAAGGTGGACTTTCCCTCTCCCTTGAATACTAAGATCCCTCATTCGCTCACACATTTCCTTCCACAGTTGTGAAACGGCAGCCACGTTTACTCTGTTTCCTTCCACAGGTTCTCTTAAGAGTGAGGACAAGGTGCCATTCCCCCCAGGACCTCTGGGTCAGTCAGGATTAAAGCCTGTCCAGAGTGACTCTCTCTCACAGATGACATGTTACAATCCATGGAAATGCCAGCAGAGCCAACATCTTAACGACTAGTGGCCAGAGCTTCTAAAACGTAGATGCCTTATCAACCTGCCGCAACCCTAGAACTGAGAGAAGCCATCAGCTGCTGTGTTTGCCAAGTCTTCAGGATGTCCCATTCTGTGCTCGTCTACAAACAAGGAAGAGGCAGCTAGTGACAGTGCACTGGTGACCTTGGGGGTCTCCTAAGGTCCCAAGTGCAAAGGCGTGCCTGCTGCTTACGGGATTTTATGTTAGTCCTGGCATATATCACTTAAAAGAGTTGGTATTAAAAACCAGTCATGGGGACATGACAGCATCCAATGTTAACAGTGGTGATTTGCATCGACTTCGGTTTGATCGTAGAATCGAGAGACTTTTAGAGAAGTATTACACATGTTTTGGATCAAGCTACATGGGGGAAAAAAGAGCTTTTACATTTTTGTTTTACCTTCACAGCAGCATAATGACCCCCACAAAGTTTTATCCTTCTTGACACGACTGACAGCACCTTCGTTTGTAGCGGTCTAGCGAACACAAATGAAGATGCTTTACAAACGTACAGTAGTGAGTTGTGTCTGTGCAGTCTCCTGAAAAATAAAATATACATATCCATTTAACATGGAGCTCATTAGAGACCTAGTTTTATGAAAAGTAGAAACCGAGATCACAGAGTGAAGCAAAGCAACTGGGCTTGGGTTAGGGTCATTGCTCTGCACTAGAGTCAGAAGTGCCCTGAGGGCTTCCCTGGTGACTCAGTGGATAAGAATCTGCCTGACAATGCAGGAGATATGGAGTTCAATCCCTGGTCTGGGAAGATCGCACATGCCATGGGGTAACTAAGCCTGTGTACCACATGGGCCTATGCTCTAGTGACTGGGAGCCACTACTGAGCCCATGCCCCCTAGATCGTATGCTCTGCAACAAGAGAAGATATTTCAATGAGAAGTCTGTGCACTGCAGCTGGAGAGTAGGTCCTGCTCGCCACAGCTACAGAGAAAAAGCCTGTGCAGCAACTAAGACCCAAGTGCAGCCAGATGAAGAAGCAAGTGCAGCCAAAAATAATAGATAAATAAATAACATTAAAAACAAAGTGCCCCGGACCCACTTCTTAGCTGGGCCAGGTGGCTTCTCACTGCCCTGTGGGGACTTCAGATCCCTCAGGCCACCTGCTCCTCTCACTAGCTTTGGGGGTGTAATGGACCCTGGGAAAAACTTACCAAAGCTATGGACCTGCTTTCTAGAAAAATACGTACATGATTCCATTTCACATAGAACTTCAGGACACTGGCATGCTTGCCCAACCCCATCAAGGGAAGCCCTGGCAGAGGGGCTGAGACTCCAGGCAGGAGAGATTCTGTGGAGAGGTGATCGGTGTCTGCTAGAAGGCCACTGGCCACCCTACTCCCTCAACTGGTTTTTCTCTAAAGAACACTGAGCCACACCCACATCAAAGCAGCTACTCCCCCAACATCCCAAGATCCCACACCAGTTCAGAATGGCCCTGTGGACGAGACCCTGGCAAGGTTGGCTCCCTGAGGTCAGGTTAGGACAAGGTTTGGGGGTGGCTGTGATACCTGTGAAGGGTACGTACTGTCACAGGAAGGCCCCAGGCAGTGCTGCCAGGAAGCAGGTTTCTTCCCCGGTGCACAGCGTGTCTTAGTCACCGGCTTGCAGCTCCCTGGGTGGACACAGTCAACTTTCCGAGACTGGAAGCCTCGGCCACAGGCTGTGGTGCAGGGCTTCCAAGGGCCTGCACGCCAACACGCATCACAAGCTCCCAGCAAGCAGTTCCTCCGAACAATGGGTCTGTGAAAAAAAACAAACAATGGAAAATGGGAGAAGCCTGGGATCAACTCTTTCACTGTACCATCTGACAGTTAGGACCTTATTCACTGATTGGCACCGTTCCTGGCGGACTCAGCAAAGAGGTGGAGGAATCCAGACCTTAATGAAGGCAAGCAAAGCACATGTTTCCATGAGCCTCCAACACCCACTCAAGGTCTGCACCCCAAAAGGCCACTCTCCAGGGAGAACAAGATGGCAGAAGAATAGGTGGGCATGGAGTACATCTCCATGGANGGGGAAAAAAGAGCTTTTACATTTTTGTTTTACCTTCACAGCAGCATAATGACCCCCACAAAGTTTTATCCTTCTTGACACGACTGACAGCACCTTCGTTTGTAGCGGTCTAGCGAACACAAATGAAGATGCTTTACAAACGTACAGTAGTGAGTTGTGTCTGTGCAGTCTCCTGAAAAATAAAATATACATATCCATTTAACATGGAGCTCATTAGAGACCTAGTTTTATGAAAAGTAGAAACCGAGATCACAGAGTGAAGCAAAGCAACTGGGCTTGGGTTAGGGTCATTGCTCTGCACTAGAGTCAGAAGTGCCCTGAGGGCTTCCCTGGTGACTCAGTGGATAAGAATCTGCCTGACAATGCAGGAGATATGGAGTTCAATCCCTGGTCTGGGAAGATCGCACATGCCATGGGGTAACTAAGCCTGTGTACCACATGGGCCTATGCTCTAGTGACTGGGAGCCACTACTGAGCCCATGCCCCCTAGATCGTATGCTCTGCAACAAGAGAAGATATTTCAATGAGAAGTCTGTGCACTGCAGCTGGAGAGTAGGTCCTGCTCGCCACAGCTACAGAGAAAAAGCCTGTGCAGCAACTAAGACCCAAGTGCAGCCAGATGAAGAAGCAAGTGCAGCCAAAAATAATAGATAAATAAATAACATTAAAAACAAAGTGCCCCGGACCCACTTCTTAGCTGGGCCAGGTGGCTTCTCACTGCCCTGTGGGGACTTCAGATCCCTCAGGCCACCTGCTCCTCTCACTAGCTTTGGGGGTGTAATGGACCCTGGGAAAAACTTACCAAAGCTATGGACCTGCTTTCTAGAAAAATACGTACATGATTCCATTTCACATAGAACTTCAGGACACTGGCATGCTTGCCCAACCCCATCAAGGGAAGCCCTGGCAGAGGGGCTGAGACTCCAGGCAGGAGAGATTCTGTGGAGAGGTGATCGGTGTCTGCTAGAAGGCCACTGGCCACCCTACTCCCTCAACTGGTTTTTCTCTAAAGAACACTGAGCCACACCCACATCAAAGCAGCTACTCCCCCAACATCCCAAGATCCCACACCCGTTCAGAATGGCCCTGTGGACGAGACCCTGGCAAGGTTGGCTCCCTGAGGTCAGGTTAGGACAAGGTTTGGGGGTGGCTGTGATACCTGTGAAGGGTACGTACTGTCACAGGAAGGCCCCAGGCAGTGCTGCCAGGAAGCAGGTTTCTTCCCCGGTGCACAGCGTGTCTTAGTCACCGGCTTGCAGCTCCCTGGGTGGACACAGTCAACTTTCCGAGACTGGAAGCCTCGGCCACAGGCTGTGGTGCAGGGCTTCCAAGGGCCTGCACGCCAACACGCATCACAAGCTCCCAGCAAGCAGTTCCTCCGAACAATGGGTCTGTGAAAAAAAACAAACAATGGAAAATGGGAGAAGCCTGGGATCAACTCTTTCACTGTACCATCTGACAGTTAGGACCTTATTCACTGATTGGCACCGTTCCTGGCGGACTCAGCAAAGAGGTGGAGGAATCCAGACCTTAATGAAGGCAAGCAAAGCACATGTTTCCATGAGCCTCCAACACCCACTCAAGGTCTGCACCCCAAAAGGCCACTCTCCAGGGAGAACAAGATGGCAGAAGAATAGGTGGGCATGGAGTACATCTCCATGGATACATCAGGAATACACCTTCAGACACAAAAGTGCCTGCAGAATACCAGCTGAGAGTGGACAGGAGTATCTGACAATAAGAAAAGAATATATAGAACCACGCAAAACTCAGTAGGATGAAGAAACTAGGGGAAAAAATCTGGAGTGTTAGTGAAGGAAAGTTGATTGGCTCAAGGTAGCGTGGAGTTAAAACTCCCTTCCAGGTCCTCCCCACCATTCTAGGCAAAACAAAGGACTCTCTCACCCAAAGGAAAAATAGACATCAGGTTCATTACACCCAGCTCCAAGCCGGCCCAGCCTCTGGCTGATCTCCAGAACTCCTTGCCCTAGCTGTTCAAGAGATAACTACTCCCAGCAACCTTGGAGAAAACAGGCCCCCTAAGACAGTAGCTTTCTACATACAGCTTATATATACTTACTCTTTTCTTAGATAAGTGCTGCTACTGCTAAATCACTTCAGTCGTGTCCGACTCTGTGCAACCCCATAGACAGCAGCCCACCCAAGGCTCCACTGTCCCTGGGATTCTCCAGGCAAGAATACTGGAGTGGGGTGCCATTTCCTTCTCACCTCCACATCGGGGCAACTATCTGAGTCAAAGGAGAAACTTTTAAGGTTGAGAGTGAAACAGCTGATCTGTGGCAGCCTAAATGGAATGAGAATCAGACAGTCCTTGCCGCAGCCATACGTACCCCAGACAGGGATGCAGGTCCCCTAGAAGGCACAGCAGCTGGAAGCTGGAGTTTAGGGATTGTGAAGCAATCCCAGGGCGAGGGCTGCTGTTGACTGCGGAGACATGGAGTGAGAGGAGGTGAGGGAAGAGATGGTGGTGGGAAATGCCTTCACAGGATAGCCAGGCAGCCATGGAAGCAAGGCCATACTGCTGAGTCACGCGTAGAGGATGGAGCCATCACCATAGCCTCTCTCTCCCCACACACCAGCATCAGCAGCTGAATAATAGAGAGACTGGCCTGTCAAGTGCCTGACACACTGAACTACAGTGTAGGACCCCAGCCAGGGTGCCCCTTTAAGTGTCTGATGTGCTAGTCTACACAGTAGGACCCCAGCTGGGGGGGGTCCTCTATATGTCTGACCTGTTGAACAACAGAGAAGCACCCCAGGCAAGGGAGCCATCTAAGTGCCTAAACCAGCGGAGCAACAGAGAAAGACTGGCCAAAGAGGCCTTCTGATCGCTGGCTACAAGAGGCTTGAAAAAAGATTCTGATAGGGCCATAACTCCTGTGGCAGAGGCAGTCTGTGTCCCTGCGTACCTGGCACCACCAGGGTTCCCACAAGCCAAGTTGTTGCACCACCTTCGTGCTCAACTCTCACTGGGGCAGAGCTGCCCCAGGCAGTAAAAGTCTTGTGTNGGTCTGCACCCCAAAAGGCCACTCTCCAGGGAGAACAAGATGGCAGAAGAATAGGTGGGCATGGAGTACATCTCCATGGATACATCAGGAATACACCTTCAGACACAAAAGTGCCTGCAGAATACCAGCTGAGAGTGGACAGGAGTATCTGACAATAAGAAAAGAATATATAGAACCACGCAAAACTCAGTAGGATGAAGAAACTAGGGGAAAAAATCTGGAGTGTTAGTGAAGGAAAGTTGATTGGCTCAAGGTAGCCTGGAGTTAAAACTCCCTTCCAGGTCCTCCCCACCATTCTAGGCAAAACAAAGGACTCTCTCACCCAAAGGAAAAATAGACATCAGGTTCATTACACCCAGCTCCAAGCCGGCCCAGCCTCTGGCTGATCTCCAGAACTCCTTGCCCTAGCTGTTCAAGAGATAACTACTCCCAGCAACCTTGGAGAAAACAGGCCCCCTAAGACAGTAGCTTTCTACATACAGCTTATATATACTTACTCTTTTCTTAGATAAGTGCTGCTACTGCTAAATCACTTCAGTCGTGTCCGACTCTGTGCAACCCCATAGACAGCAGCCCACCCAAGGCTCCACTGTCCCTGGGATTCTCCAGGCAAGAATACTGGAGTGGGGTGCCATTTCCTTCTCACCTCCACATCGGGGCAACTATCTGAGTCAAAGGAGAAACTTTTAAGGTTGAGAGTGAAACAGCTGATCTGTGGCAGCCTAAATGGAATGAGAATCAGACAGTCCTTGCCGCAGCCATACATACCCCAGACAGGGATGCAGGTCCCCTAGAAGGCACAGCAGCTGGAAGCTGGAGTTTAGGGATTGTGAAGCAATCCCAGGGCGAGGGCTGCTGTTGACTGCGGAGACATGGAGTGAGAGGAGGTGAGGGAAGAGATGGTGGTGGGAAATGCCTTCACAGGATAGCCAGGCAGCCATGGAAGCAAGGCCATACTGCTGAGTCACGCGTAGAGGATGGAGCCATCACCATAGCCTCTCTCTCCCCACACACCAGCATCAGCAGCTGAATAATAGAGAGACTGGCCTGTCAAGTGCCTGACACACTGAACTACAGTGTAGGACCCCAGCCAGGGTGCCCCTTTAAGTGTCTGATGTGCTAGTCTACACAGTAGGACCCCAGCTGGGGGGGGTCCTCTATATGTCTGACCTGTTGAACAACAGAGAAGCACCCCAGGCAAGGGAGCCATCTAAGTGCCTAAACCAGCGGAGCAACAGAGAAAGACTGGCCAAAGAGGCCTTCTGATCGCTGGCTACAAGAGGCTTGAAAAAAGATTCTGATAGGGCCATAACTCCTGTGGCAGAGGCAGTCTGTGTCCCTGCGTACCTGGCACCACCAGGGTTCCCACAAGCCAAGTTGTTGCACCACCTTCGTGCTCAACTCTCACTGGGGCAGAGCTGCCCCAGGCAGTAAAAGTCTTGTGTCTACGCACACAGGATCTCTTCGGTTGTGTCCGACTCTTTGCGACCCTTTGAACTATGNCAAGCCAAGTTGTTGCACCACCTTCGTGCTCAACTCTCACTGGGGCAGAGCTGCCCCAGGCAGTAAAAGTCTTGTGTCTACGCACACAGGATCTCTTCGGTTGTGTCCGACTCTTTGCGACCCTTTGAACTATGGTCTGCCAGGCTTCTCTGTCAAGGAGGGGCGGTTCTCCAGGCAAGAATACTAGAGCGTATTGGCCAATACTGGTTGCAATACCCTTCTAGAGCACTGAATTTCCTGCTGCCCTAGTTGCCAATTCCCCTGAGTACCTGGTGCTGCCAGAACCCCTGTGACCCAAGCAGCTGCACCACCTCCACACCTGGCCGTCACTGGGGCAGACCCAAGTCCTCCAGGGCAGCCTCAGGAGCAAACCCCAGTGGACGACCGACATGCAGAGGTGGCAATAAAACCACAATTGAAGCCCAGAGGCAGTATGGCTAAGGAAGACCCAAAACCTTCCCACCAGCTGTACAAGATGCAGATTAAATTCAAACTATCAACTAGGCAGATTCTGTGTCTAGGAATATATAGAAGGTCACTGAGAGCTCCCACAAAAGAAAACACACTAATTCTGACAGCTGTGGACACTGGAGGCAAGAACACAAAGGAGAAGGACCAGGTTAGAATCCGAGCTGCCCCCCTAGCAGGTCCAGAGATCGGCACAGGGTTGGAAGGCATCCTAGGGAGGTGAGGCAGACTGTGACTCCCAGCGAGGGAAAGAACTCTGACTGCAGAGACTCAAGAAAAACTCATGTTTTGACTTGTTCTGTCAATTCTTTTGGATTTTTTTCTTTTCATACCCCGCCCCCCATCCCGCCATTGTAGTTGTTAATTTTATTCACACTATGAAATCTAATTAAGCTTTTGAGGGGTTTTTTTTTTCTCAGTCACATTTTTTATGGTTGTTATAAACCTCTGCCTCTATGTTGGGCTTTCGCAGTTATGTGGAGC
>SJYW01010880.1:0-21730 GCA_006410735.1 Raphicerus campestris
TGATTCAAACAGATATATATATTGTTTTTCATATTCTTTTCCATTATAGTCTTTTAGAAGATACTGAGTATAGTTCCCTGTACTACATAGTAGGACCTTGTTGTTTACCTATTCTATACATATAGTAACTTGTATCTGCTAATCCCAAACTCCTAATCCAACTCTCTCCCCATATCCCCTCTCACCGGAAGCACAATTTTAAACACAGTGAATCGAACTTTGTCAGTTTAATTCAAGTAAGGTTTTAATTAAACTTTCAAGGTGGATTCAATTTGCTGCACTTGAAAGATGATGCTTTTGCAGGAGCAGACCGAGTGCTTTGGTTTTGAGGTACCTTTTACTCTCCTGAGAAAACACCAGTGAACAAGCGCTAGATTTACGTTTGCTGCCAAACAGAACAGTGGCTCCTGCTACGTGATACCCCAGTGGTAACAGCAGGTTCTCCACACCCAGACCAACTGTCCTCTGTGTCATTCTAGCCTCTTACTTCAGTAGAACTTTGCTAACACACCTGCTTCACTAGCATAATCACTGTCAACTTTGACCCTGAGCTTGCTAGTGCCACAGATAACTCCCGTTTCCATCTTATTCTGCAGTGACCGTCTTTCCTGAATACACATCATGTCTTTTGGAATCATACAAAAATTAAGAGGGCACTTTGATTCATAATGGAAAACTTAAACAGCAAAGGACACTTCTGTCACCTTTTCTTGCATACAAAGCACCTTTATAGGCATCCTCTAGCCACTGGACTGGAAAAGGTCAGTTTTCATTCCAATCCCAAAGAAGGGCAATGCCAAAGAACGTTCAAACTACCATACAATGGCACTCATTTCACATTAAGGTTATGCTCAAAATTCTTCAAGCTAGCCTTCAGCAGTATGTGAACTGAGAACCTTCAGATGTAAAAGCTGGGTTTAGAATAGGCAGAGGAACCAAAGATCAAATTGCCAACATTTGTTAGATCATAGAGAAAGCAAGGGAATTTCAGAAAAACATCTACTTCTGCTTCACTGAATATGCTAAAGCCTTAAACTTTGACTTTGTAGATCACAACAAACTTTGGGAAATTCTTAAAGAAATGGGAATACCAGACCACTTTAGCTGCCTCCTGAGAAACCCGTGTGCAGATCAAGACGCAACAGTTAGAACTGGACATGAAACAACTGACTGTTTCAAAGCTGGGAAAGGAATATAACTAGGCTGTATATTGTCACCCTGCTTATTTAACTTATATTAAGAGTATATCATGTGAAATGCCAGGCTGGATTAATCATAAGCTGGAATCAAGACTGCTGAGAGAAATATCGACAACCTCAGATATGCAGATGATACCACTCTAATGGCAGAAAGTGAAGAGGCACTAAAGAGCCTCTTAATGATGGTGAAAGAGGAGAGTGAAAAAACTGGTTTGAAATTCAACATTAAAAAAAAAAAACAAACTAAGATCATGGCATCTGGTCCCATCACTTCATGGCAAATAGAAGGGGAAAAAGTGGAAGCAGTGACAAGTTTCCCCCCCCGCCTTGGGTTTTAAAATCACTGCAGATGGTGACTGTAGTCATGAAATTAAAAGACACCTGCTCCTTGGAAGGAAAGCTATGACAAATGTAAACAGTGTATTAGGAAGCAGAGATGTCACTTTGCTGACAAAGGCCCATATAGTCAAAGCTATGATTTTTCCAGTGGTCATGTATGGATGTGAGAGTTGGACCATAAAGAAGGTTGAGCTCCAAAGAATTGATGTTTTCAAATTGTGGTGCTGGAGAAGACTCTTAAGAGTCCTTTGGACTGCAAGGAGATCCAACCAATAAACCCTGAATATTCATTGGAAGGACTGATACTGAAACGTACTCCAATACTTTGGCCACCCAAAGTGAAGAGCTGACTTACTAGAAAAGACACTGATGCTGGGAAAGACTGAAGACAGAATGAGAAGGGGGGTGGCAGAGGATGAGATGGTTAGATAGCATCACTGACTCAGTGGACGTGAATTTGGGCAAACTCTGGGAGATAGAGGAAACAGAGGAGCCTGGCAGGCTACAGTGCATGGGGTCACAAAGAGTCGGACATGACCCAGCGACTGAATAAGGCATCCTTCATTTGAGAAGATACAGAGGTGAGGGAGTGTTATAGAAAAACAACTAGATTTAGAGTCTAAATTTTGGAAGTCTTGATCTATCAACCTACTCTTCCCTGAATGGGTGGTGGTGATGGGATTTCACTAGCCCCGGTGGTGTCCTTGTGTGATTTGGAAAAGGGCATCCACTTGGAGTGGACATAGCCCTCCAAGTATATGGCATGGTAACTAGACAGTAGTTTTGAAAAAAAAAAAAAAAAAAAATCAGATAAAAATGACCTTTTGACCTCAAGGCCAGTGTCAGAGCACATGACTTGGCAAGTTGAAGAGGCAAGATTTCTGCCCCTGCTTGCTCTCCTGCCCAACTATATATACATGGCAACTGTGTGTATGGCTAACTTTGAGTGTGGTTCTCATGTGTCAGACATTGTGCTACGAAATTTACATATTTCAGCTCATCCATTCCCCATTAGTTCTCTACGAGGTTAGAGAGACTTAGGGTTAGTAAGTGGTGAAGCCAGGACAGGAATTCCAGTCTGTGTGACATCCGCAGTTCATAACCCTAATGACCAAACTACATTGTGCAAGTTACCCTCCTCTTTGGACTTGCCTTCTATGGACAGAGGAGCCCGGTAGGCTACAGTCCACGGGGTCGCAAAGAATCAGACATGACTGAGCGACTGAACTGACTGACCGACTTCCCTGGAGTTACAATTTGATTGTGCACACCGAAAAGTTCAAGTTTTAAAAATACTATAGAACCATACCCTAATCTTTATAATTGTGTTGCTTAGTTAAAAAAAAAAAAAAAAAGAGTACATATATATATATATATCACTGATCAAAGTACTGGCTAAGATGCTTTCTAAACACTTGGGTTTTAAGATTTTCAGAGAAGGGGGTACACTAGGACACTTATAAAAGTAGAATATAGGTTAGTTATAAAGTAACATAGATTTCATTTATGGAAAAGAGGGTTAAAATGAGACATTTAATAATAAGACAGGTATTATCAAGGATCACTTCCCATAGATGACAGATAAGGCTTAATGGTTACAAACTGGGGAAATTAATACGTTAAATACAGCTATAGTAGGATGAGTTATCTCTTTTTCCTTTAAGGACGGTCACTGGCTTATTTCATGTACTATTTTTATCTTGCTAATTAACAGCTATCCAGGGGACAGAGTGGAGAGAGTAGAAAATAACATGAAACCTCAGGCTTTTCTCCCCACAAGAACTCTTACTGGTTGGACCTTGAAGGAAAAAGAAGGGTTAGATTTTCAGAGACAGATGTTCATTTTTGCCTGATTTTCAGGGAGGGAGGGTCCAGTAAAAACGAAGTTTCTCTGGGAATGGAACAAGAGTGGTGGTAAGTGGTTCTTAAACTGGATATGAAATCTGATCAATCAAGCTTCAGTTATAAAATGTGTCTTGGTTCCTTCATTATTACTACTTTTAAATTTAATAATGGTCCTCATTTTTCCTGTTGTAGCCTCCAGTGCTTGACTTTTTTAAACTTGGAAGTACTTTCATTTCCTTTTAATTGTCTAAAATGGAACCAGAGTTTATCTGGTCTTTAAAAATGCAGCAAAGCAACTCTATCCACTATTTCCAAGATAGCATGTAGAATCCAGGACAGAGGGCTATCTCACTGTATCTTTAAAACATCACACAGATGCCCTTTCGTATGGTAGTGTTTTAGGAGTCAGTTGTCTTAGCAAAGATAGGAAGACTTCCTATTTGAAAATTAGCTTGTTGAAAACAAAATGAAGACATGTCAGCATGAAATCTTGGAAATCCATTCCATCAAGAAACTTAAAAAAAAAAAAAATCTGCTTGTGCCTGATAGGATATACTATAATATGTGCTCAAAAATGAAGAACATACTTTAGAATCTACAGTGGTGGCTACTTGCAGTTAATTTTAAAAATTAAACATTACCTTCCTTACTTGCTCTAGTCACATTTCAGGTACTCAAGATTTACATGTGACTAGTGATTACTGTTGAATTGCACAGGTATGGGATATTTCCATCATTACAGAAAAGTCCACTGGACAACATTCTCTTAGAATATTCAATATTCTTCCTAAAATATCGTTACTTTCTCAGAACTGTCCTCAAAGTAAATGTTCCCCTTTAACTTTTCCCCCTGGAGATTAACATTAGTGAAGTTTAGGGTAGAAGAAATAGACTGATGTGAACTTTCCTCTGCTGCTACTGCTGCTGCTAAGTCGCTTCAGTCGTGTCTGACTCTGTGCGACCCCATAGCTGGCAGCCCATTAGGCTCCCCCGTGCCTGGGATTCTCCAGGCAAGAACACTGGAGCGGGTTGCCATTTCCTTCTCCAATGCATGAAAGTGAGAAGTGAAAGTGAAGTCGCTCAGTCGTGCCCAACTCTTAGCGACCCCATGGACTGCAGCCTACCAGGTTCCTCTGTCCATGGGATTTTCCAGGCAAGAGTACTGGAGTGGGGTGCCATTGCCTTCTCCTCTAGAGCTACATATTATGCTATGGTTCCTCCTCCTGTCCACTCTCCAGGATTGAGTGGGAGCCTAAGTCAGCACTGTGCCCAGTACTGGTGGCTCATCATTATTAAGATACATACCCTGCCCTCAGCAGCTTACATCATCAAGGTAGCTCTTGGTTAAAAGTAAAATAAAATCCTTGTGTAGAGGATGCTACCTTTAAAAAACTAGTAATCAACAACAGCATTTAAGAAATACTGGATACATGAAAATATTTTTATACTTTATTTTCCTTAAAACAAACAAAAACTATCCTTTTTGGAAAACCCATTTATTTTATTTTCTCCATTTCTTTTGTCTGAGTCATCCATATTTTTTTACTCTTTTCAAAATGCTAAGTCAGTTCTTTCCTTTAGGATTTATTCTTTTTAAAACCTTTGATTATGTTTTCTTGTAAATTTCTGTACAAAAGAATGACTATACTTCATGCTTCAAAATAAATTAAGGTAATAAAAATCAGAAATCTTAATCATCACTGCATGTTCCCATCCATCAGAAATTATCTGAAGTTGTGTATGGTATAGGATATAATATCAATATTATATATAAACATTTACTATATACTTATTACATGTATAACATTTAAAGTGACTAGTCTCGATCTTGAAATCTAGAAGTTTGTAGCAATTTTTCTTTTTTGGTTTATTTTCCTCTCCACAGGACACACGTTTCTAAAATAAGTGGAATAGTTAAAAGCTTTTGCAAACAGGTAGAATAGATTTCAACTCTGGCTGCTTCTTAGTTGGGTAACTTTTTATAAGTTACCTAACTTTACTTGAATTTCAGTTCCCTCATCTATAAAGTAGGATTAAAACTACCTACCTTATGGTAGTATGCTTTCTCTTAAAATTTTAATATATAAATGCAGTCATCAGTGCCTCGTGAATGCTTGACTCTCAACAATGATTAGATTCACTTTACCCTGCTGTAAAGATATTTTAAAATTCTTGGCTGGCCGTGATTCACCATGTCTTATGCAAAACCTTTGGTATGACAATATTTTTCTATGGAGTGAATATAATAGTGACAATAGCTGATATGTACCAAGGGCTGAGTACGTAACAAGGGCTGTATTTGAAAAGTGATTCAATAATGACTATTTTTTCTTAACAGCAGCCCTGTGAAGTGAGGAAGGTAATCTCCATTTTGCAGACGGAACAGAGGCTTGTGGGGATCCAAGAGTTTGTCCACAGTCATCCCTCAGACACCCTCGAGTCTGTGTAGCTCCTTCATTTACACTTCACAACCAGGAGAGACTGTAAGATGCTTTCCAAAAGCCAGTGAATTAAATGTGAAGGTAGTGAATTTTATAGTATGTGAATTAGATCTCCAGTAAAAATGCTATATAAAGCAGTTGCTGGATGTGTAGGGACTAGCAAGTTAGTATAAAGGTTAGCCTTCTTTATGGTGAGTTTGCTCTACCTCTTTCTCTCTCTTTTTTTTCAACATTTTAAAAAGAAAACACTATACCAAGTTGGTTTCCCTGGTGGCTCAGAGGTTAAAGCGTCTCATCTGCCTCTAATGTGGGAGACCTGGGTTTGATCCCTGGGTCAGGAAGATCCTCTGGAGAAGGAAATGGCAACCCACTCCAGTATTCTTGCCTCGAGAATCCCATGGATGGAGGAGCCTGGTGGGCTACAGTCCATGGGGTCGCAAAGAGTCAGACACGACTGGGCAACTTAACTTTCATACCACATACCTACTCTCAAAACAAGTCTATTCACAATGTCTGCTGAGAAAAACTACTATGATTCTAAGGGTTAGACAGCCCGAAAAGAAGGTGTATATGAGAAGGTGACATGCTTGCTATAGGCCTGTCTTACCGGATCAAGGAAAAAGACACCAAAGACTCCAATCATTAGCCTGAACCTCATTTTTTAAAAAACTGATTAGAATCCAGGAGAAATTAAAAATCTATAAGAATAATCTGGGAGAAGAATGAGATAAAAGAAAAGGAATGGAAATATTAATTTCCAAAACAAAAAGTAAACAGTACCATATGATTCAGCAATCCCACTCCTGGAGAAAACAATAATTTGAAAAGATACATGTACTCGAATGTTCACTGCAGCACTATTTATCATAGCCAAGACATGGAAGCAACCCAAATGTCCATCGACAGAGGGATGGATAAAGAAGATGGCATACATACACACATACATACATACATATGTATATACATATATATGTATATGTATATATACATATATATACATACATATGTATATATATATAATGGAATATTACTAAGCCATAAAAGGAATGAAATGATGCTATTTCCAGTCACATGAATGGATCTAGAGATTGTCATATTGAGTGAAATCAGAGAGAGAAAGACAAATATCATATTATATCACTTACATATATAGCCTAAAATGGTACAAATGAATTTATCTGCAAAACAGAAATAGAGTCACAAATGTAGAAAACAAACTTACAGTTTTCAGGGAGTAAAGGAGGGAGGGAAAAACTGGGAGACTGGGATGGACATATATACACTATTATATATAAAATAGAAAACTAATGAGAACCTACTGTATAGCACAGGGCTCTCTACTCAATACTCTGTAATAACCTATATGGGGAAAGAATTTTAAAGAGTCAACACATGTATATGTATAACTGATTCACTTTGCTGTACACCTGGAACTAACAACATTGTAAATCAATTATACTCCACTAACAGTTTTTTAAAAAGTGAATGTATTTTCTTAAAAATGCTCTACATGTTTTGCATACCTTCCATTATTATTTTACCCCCTCCTTACACATTTTTGATTTAGAAAACTTTCTTAAGCTTTGGAAAGATAGATATAGTTGGCTTAAGACTGAGAGAATTATCAGNTCTAGAGCTACATATTATGCTATGGTTCCTCCTCCTGTCCACTCTCCAGGATTGAGTGGGAGCCTAAGTCAGCACTGTGCCCAGTACTGGTGGCTCATCATTATTAAGATACATACCCTGCCCTCAGCAGCTTACATCATCAAGGTAGCTCTTGGTTAAAAGTAAAATAAAATCCTTGTATAGAGGATGCTACCTTTAAAAAACTAGTAATCAACAACAGCATTTAAGAAATACTGGATACATGAAAATATTTTTATACTTTATTTTCCTTAAAACAAACAAAAACTATCCTTTTTGGAAAACCCATTTATTTTATTTTCTCCATTTCTTTTGTCTGAGTCATCCATATTTTTTTACTCTTTTCAAAATGCTAAGTCAGTTCTTTCCTTTAGGATTTATTCTTTTTAAAACCTTTGATTATGTTTTCTTGTAAATTTCTGTACAAAAGAATGACTATACTTCATGCTTCAAAATAAATTAAGGTAATAAAAATCAGAAATCTTAATCATCACTGCATGTTCCCATCCATCAGAAATTATCTGAAGTTGTGTATGGTATAGGATATAATATCAATATTATATATAAACATTTACTATATACTTATTACATGTATAACATTTAAAGTGACTAGTCTCGATCTTGAAATCTAGAAGTTTGTAGCAATTTTTCTTTTTTGGTTTATTTTCCTCTCCACAGGACACACGTTTCTAAAATAAGTGGAATAGTTAAAAGCTTTTGCAAACAGGTAGAATAGATTTCAACTCTGGCTGCTTCTTAGTTGGGTAACTTTTTATAAGTTACCTAACTTTACTTGAATTTCAGTTCCCTCATCTATAAAGTAGGATTAAAACTACCTACCTTATGGTAGTATGCTTTCTCTTAAAATTTTAATATATAAATGCAGTCATCAGTGCCTCGTGAATGCTTGACTCTCAACAATGATTAGATTCACTTTACCCTGCTGTAAAGATATTTTAAAATTCTTGGCTGGCCGTGATTCACCATGTCTTATGCAAAACCTTTGGTATGACAATATTTTTCTATGGAGTGAATATAATAGTGACAATAGCTGATATGTACCAAGGGCTGAGTACGTAACAAGGGCTGTATTTGAAAAGTGATTCAATAATGACTATTTTTTCTTAACAGCAGCCCTGTGAAGTGAGGAAGGTAATCTCCATTTTGCAGACGGAACAGAGGCTTGTGGGGATCCAAGAGTTTGTCCACAGTCATCCCTCAGACACCCTCGAGTCTGTGTAGCTCCTTCATTTACACTTCACAACCAGGAGAGACTGTAAGATGCTTTCCAAAAGCCAGTGAATTAAATGTGAAGGTAGTGAATTTTATAGTATGTGAATTAGATCTCCAGTAAAAATGCTATATAAAGCAGTTGCTGGATGTGTAGGGACTAGCAAGTTAGTATAAAGGTTAGCCTTCTTTATGGTGAGTTTGCTCTACCTCTTTCTCTCTCTTTTTTTTCAACATTTTAAAAAGAAAACACTATACCAAGTTGGTTTCCCTGGTGGCTCAGAGGTTAAAGCGTCTCATCTGCCTCTAATGTGGGAGACCTGGGTTTGATCCCTGGGTCAGGAAGATCCTCTGGAGAAGGAAATGGCAACCCACTCCAGTATTCTTGCCTCGAGAATCCCATGGATGGAGGAGCCTGGTGGGCTACAGTCCATGGGGTCGCAAAGAGTCAGACACGACTGGGCAACTTAACTTTCATACCACATACCTACTCTCAAAACAAGTCTATTCACAATGTCTGCTGAGAAAAACTACTATGATTCTAAGGGTTAGACAGCCCGAAAAGAAGGTGTATATGAGAAGGTGACATGCTTGCTATAGGCCTGTCTTACCGGATCAAGGAAAAAGACACCAAAGACTCCAATCATTAGCCTGAACCTCATTTTTTAAAAAACTGATTAGAATCCAGGAGAAATTAAAAATCTATAAGAATAATCTGGGAGAAGAATGAGATAAAAGAAAAGGAATGGAAATATTAATTTCCAAAACAAAAAGTAAACAGTACCATATGATTCAGCAATCCCACTCCTGGAGAAAACAATAATTTGAAAAGATACATGTACTCGAATGTTCACTGCAGCACTATTTATCATAGCCAAGACATGGAAGCAACCCAAATGTCCATCGACAGAGGGATGGATAAAGAAGATGGCATACATACACACATACATACATACATATGTATATACATATATATGTATATGTATATATACATATATATACATACATATGTATATATATATAATGGAATATTACTAAGCCATAAAAGGAATGAAATGATGCTATTTCCAGTCACATGAATGGATCTAGAGATTGTCATATTGAGTGAAATCAGAGAGAGAAAGACAAATATCATATTATATCACTTACATATATAGCCTAAAATGGTACAAATGAATTTATCTGCAAAACAGAAATAGAGTCACAAATGTAGAAAACAAACTTACAGTTTTCAGGGAGTAAAGGAGGGAGGGAAAAACTGGGAGACTGGGATGGACATATATACACTATTATATATAAAATAGAAAACTAATGAGAACCTACTGTATAGCACAGGGCTCTCTACTCAATACTCTGTAATAACCTATATGGGGAAAGAATTTTAAAGAGTCAACACATGTATATGTATAACTGATTCACTTTGCTGTACACCTGGAACTAACAACATTGTAAATCAATTATACTCCACTAACAGTTTTTTAAAAAGTGAATGTATTTTCTTAAAAATGCTCTACATGTTTTGCATACCTTCCATTATTATTTTACCCCCTCCTTACACATTTTTGATTTAGAAAACTTTCTTAAGCTTTGGAAAGATAGATATAGTTGGCTTAAGACTGAGAGAATTATCAGAAATTTGTACATTAGTATTCAGATAGGGTTAGTTTTTTAGATGAAATTGAACTTCATGCCTTATACGTAGAAAACAACAAATGCTGAGGAACCCGATTCCCACTTTAAAATACAAACGTATGAAATTCGAGCACTCTTTCCTTTGGTGCTAGTCATTNATTATCAGAAATTTGTACATTAGTATTCAGATAGGGTTAGTTTTTTTAGATGAAATTGAACTTCATGCCTTATACGTAGAAAACAACAAATGCTGAGGAACCCGATTCCCACTTTAAAATACAAACGTATGAAATTAGAGCACTCTTTCCTTTGGTGCTAGTCATTCATTTGATTCCTGCATACAGACCTTTATAGAAACAGGTAGTCATTGTAATTACCTTCATCCATGCCATTAAGTAATTCAGTTAAATCTTCATTTTTACTGTCAAATTGATGCTCCTTCCATGTTTCACCATTTTCACTGCGAAGAACAATGAGCTCTCTCTCCTTGCCTCTCAGAGACCCAAAGTGAGGGATTTCCACTATGACAGGGCTGGAAAAAAAGCCACATTATTTTGGTATCAAAGGAAATGTGTTTATAATTTCATACTTTTTAAAATGTTTCACTGACAATATTCATTTGAAAATCAGAGGTGCCACTAAGGTTGGGAATGATTTCAAAGCTGCAGAATCATTTGCTAATTAAATAATATATTAGAAGCCTGAAAACATGCCATCATTCATTCATTCACAAACAATTCTTGGGGGCCTATCATATATTAGGCATTTGATTTAAAAGAGGGAAAATATTCAGCACACATTAGAAATCGAGGAATTGAAAGTTATTAAAATAGACCATAAGAAAGAAAGTTGGTCCGTTTTTAAGAACACAATAGGTATATTATACAAAACACTCATGATTTAAAAGGACACAGTCATTTCTTAAAAGAAATTTTGTAAATTATTTTGAAAGATTACTGATTTTTTTTCCCCTTAGTAAGAAAACAATCAATGTAACAATCCACTCCCTCCAACGGTCAGTTTTCATAATGTTCATGGCCTGTATTGTCAAGAGAGTTTCTTTAATTTTTAAGTTACTAAATGGGCAGCTTAATTTCCTCACTCTTATAGGACTGCATAGGAATTAAACTTTCTGAAAGAGCACTATTGGTTTGAAATTGTCATATAACAATCTGTTAATCTTTGACAGTGTCCTTTTGCAAAAGAATGTAAAAAAATGGCTGCAAATTGAAGCTAGCCAATCAAGCACAGGAATAATTCTGTTAAATTTTAAAGTAGGATAAATGCTAAAAAAGATGAATGGAAGTAAGCAGACCACAATCACACACAGTTTATGTAGTTGGATTGTGCAGCTTTATTTTATGACATTTAAGTAGACAGTATCATTATTCTCCTACAGAGGTTGTATGTAACCTCACCTCTTAGCCTATGTGATTATGTACAAGTGGGAAAAGAAGGTACAGGCTTAAATAGGTAACAGCAGAAAAAGTGATAGTAGTTGTCATGACCAAATGACATAAAACATATTAATATTTGAGTTATTATAAAAGCATTCACTTAAAATAGGATGATAGGTATGAAAATTTTACTTTTGGCAAAATACTTATCAATTAAAATTAAAGGTTTGAAAGATTTTTTATAATGCATTTATTTTTTGATGGGTAAAAACAGAATCAGCTGTTCCTAACAGTGTTAGTAGTTTCAAGAGTTATTAAGAGGTTTATCATATTTTTAACCGCACCTGGATCAGACATTAATTTTTTCTTTTTTTTGAGAACTAGATACAATCTTTGCAGGTTGATGTATCAGATACTGTCACTGTAAATATTTAAGGGATGTGGCTTTGTGTATGACATTCAACAATACTGGAGAGAAGAAATGAACGAGGGTCTGGGACTAAGGTGAAAGCCAAGCATAAGGTTTCATAACAGGTTTCTTCATGCAGACTGCCAAGGCCAACACACCAGTCAGACAGACAAGCAGACAGACAAATACCAACACATTTCAGCTTAAACAGAAGAAAACAAAACAATTTAATAACTTTAGTAAATATTCTACCTGCTGCCTATTTGGTTTTCTTTAAATATCTTGTATTCCCAACATTTTTAAAAAAATCAGCTTACTTATTGATGATTTTCCTTCTCAAAGTCCATAAAGTTTACTTAGTATGCATAAGTACTTTTAAAAAAAAACATAACTCCACACACATACATATATATATACACACAGATATATATATATATATATATATAATACACACACATATATATCATTTATAGCAAATGTTGATTCAGAGTCTGCAAATACCTTCTCTTACACTGGGTTAAAATTAGATCTTTAGTCTATCTTAAAAACTACCATAATCAGTTGAAATATTTTAAATGAAAGTAAATTTTACAGAAGCACAAAGTTATGAAAGCAGAATGCTTGCAGTGAATTCCACATGCTTGAAAAGCACAAGAGAGGTAGCGGTGGGTGCTACATTAAGTCAAGCCACTATGATTTTATTGTTTCTTTCAGTGACACACATCAACTGAAAGCATTAAAAACTGAAAATAAAATTAAGACAAGAATAAGACCATGGGTGTGATAGAAAAAAATTGAAAATGGAAAAGAATTGTAGACATTCTGTATCTTGTCTATAAAGATCCTACCCAATAAATTTTGTTCCTTGAGGCCCAAGCTGCAGGATTCGGCTAACCAAGCTCTCACCCTCATTTACAGGGGGAGGATTGGTGGGGAGATGCAGTTTACTGAATGACATCCATGCAGCAGGAAGAGAAACAAGAAGGGGAAACTGTGAACAAACTGTCAGTCATGACAGAGCCTGCCTGGTTTGCACCCAAGTGCCACCTCAGAAAATAAATTCATTCTTTTCTCTTAAAGTACCAGATCACAATGGATTGTTTCCCCAAAAAATTATCATTAAGAAGACATGTACCCAAAATAGCCATTTTTTCAATATGTCACGTGTCAGAGTGGTGCCTTGACTTCCACGGGGGCTGCTGGGGTTCCGTGCACTCACTGAGCAGAGAACATGCTTCTCGGTTAGTAAAAGCTTTGACCAGCAAACTGAGTTAAGGAAGTGCCAGCCTTCCAGCTTTTCACAGAATTACATAGCTTTGTGACCTTTGATTCTACACCAATGCTGTAATCGATCAAAATGGTCCAACTCAATCGATTTAACAGTTAACTCAATAGATTTAATTTAATTGACAAGGGTAAAGAAAATCAAAGATGCGGTATAAGGGCCAAGATGAAAATTGACAAAATGACTTACCCTAAAAATTGTGCCCCTGCAGGACCCATTTCTACCAGTCTACTGGCTAATCCCTCTCCTTCCACCATGGGGGGTGGGTTGGCCAGTTTATGTCTCTTTACCAAACGGCAGGTGATGCGGGTGGGGGCCGTACACTTGCGTGGAGGAATGATAATCCTCATCCCGTGGTGGCGGCTTCCCCGCATGGAGCCCCCTCGAGCGTCCACCATGAAGCTAACCAGAAACCTGCAGAGGAAGATCAGAGGCCGAGTCAGGGAAGGGCACGAGCCCTTCACCGTCAGTCCTGAAGGTAAACATTAAAGTGACAGACAAGGCAGCTAGCACTTCCTCTCTTTAAGAAAAAGCTGGAAGTAAATACCTCAAACATGCATTCGACTCGTGAACTGAGCAAAAGTGTAAAACACGACAGTTTATTTTTGGTGGCAAATGGCCTCTGAACAGAAGTCAATCACTCTGTGGATGCTAAAACTAAAGGAATAGTGAATGCTTCAAAGCTGGAATAAAAGCTGGCTATTAAAGGACTATCTTGCATTTAAAAACAAAGTCCCCTAAAGAAAACCACTATATGAGGTTGCTGTGGGTGGTTTAAATTATATTCAAGGGTCATTGTAACTATACATGGTCTTAGCCATTGGCTGACTATGGAATCTCTTCCCCCAACAGTGAAGATGAAACTCCACAGTATGTCTTAAACATGAACAACTCAGAAAATAAATGTATATTTAATCATACCGACAACTCTAATTTTTACTATTTTCACAAAGCAGAAATAAATAAAAGCAGACAGTGACTAAAGTTTTACTAAGGCAATTTTGATGGAAAGGGATTTAATCTTTTCAGTATCAATTTGGCTTTAAAAACTGTTTAAAATAACCTACATTTGAGTATCTTTACAGAAATGCAAAAATTGTTGAACTGACTTTTTAGAAAACATCTCTATATAATTCTATCATTGGCTGCTATATTAAAGCTAGGGAAGAAAAACTATTGATCTGCTTGTGCTTGTAGCTTTGAAGATGTAAAGAATTAACTGTCATATTTGGGTAGTATCTTAAAATTTTTTATTGGCATATAGTTGAATTATAATGTGTTAATGTCTGCTGTACAGCACAGTGATTCAGTTACGCGTATATATATATATTATTTTTCATATTATTTCCATTATGATTCATCACAGATTACTGAATATAGTCCCCTGTGTTAGACAGTAGCAACTTGTTGTTTATCCACCCTATGTGTGATAGTTTGTATCTGCTAATCCCAAACTTATTTGGGTAATATCTTGATTCCTATCATATGTNGATTCAGAGTCTGCAAATACCTTCTCTTACACTGGGTTAAAATTAGATCTTCAGTCTATCTTAAAAACTACCATAATCAGTTGAAATATTTTAAATGAAAGTAAATTTTACAGAAGCACAAAGTTATGAAAGCAGAATGCTTGCAGTGAATTCCACATGCTTGAAAAGCACAAGAGAGGTAGCGGTGGGTGCTACATTAAGTCAAGCCACTATGATTTTATTGTTTCTTTCAGTGACACACATCAACTGAAAGCATTAAAAACTGAAAATAAAATTAAGACAAGAATAAGACCATGGGTGTGATAGAAAAAAATTGAAAATGGAAAAGAATTGTAGACATTCTGTATCTTGTCTATAAAGATCCTACCCAATAAATTTTGTTCCTTGAGGCCCAAGCTGCAGGATTCGGCTAACCAAGCTCTCACCCTCATTTACAGGGGGAGGATTGGTGGGGAGATGCAGTTTACTGAATGACATCCATGCAGCAGGAAGAGAAACAAGAAGGGGAAACTGTGAACAAACTGTCAGTCATGACAGAGCCTGCCTGGTTTGCACCCAAGTGCCACCTCAGAAAATAAATTCATTCTTTTCTCTTAAAGTACCAGATCACAATGGATTGTTTCCCCCAAAAATTATCATTAAGAAGACATGTACCCAAAATAGCCATTTTTTCAATATGTCACGTGTCAGAGTGGTGCCTTGACTTCCACGGGGGCTGCTGGGGTTCCGTGCACTCACTGAGCAGAGAACATGCTTCTCGGTTAGTAAAAGCTTTGACCAGCAAACTGAGTTAAGGAAGTGCCAGCCTTCCAGCTTTTCACAGAATTACATAGCTTTGTGACCTTTGATTCTACACCAATGCTGTAATCGATCAAAATGGTCCAACTCAATCGATTTAACAGTTAACTCAATAGATTTAATTTAATTGACAAGGGTAAAGAAAATCAAAGATGCGGTATAAGGGCCAAGATGAAAATTGACAAAATGACTTACCCTAAAAATTGTGCCCCTGCAGGACCCATTTCTACCAGTCTACTGGCTAATCCCTCTCCTTCCACCATGGGGGGTGGGTTGGCCAGTTTATGTCTCTTTACCAAACGGCAGGTGATGCGGGTGGGGGCCGTACACTTGCGTGGAGGAATGATAATCCTCATCCCGTGGTGGCGGCTTCCCCGCATGGAGCCCCCTCGAGCGTCCACCATGAAGCTAACCAGAAACCTGCAGAGGAAGATCAGAGGCCGAGTCAGGGAAGGGCACGAGCCCTTCACCGTCAGTCCTGAAGGTAAACATTAAAGTGACAGACAAGGCAGCTAGCACTTCCTCTCTTTAAGAAAAAGCTGGAAGTAAATACCTCAAACATGCATTCGACTCGTGAACTGAGCAAAAGTGTAAAACACGACAGTTTATTTTTGGTGGCAAATGGCCTCTGAACAGAAGTCAATCACTCTGTGGATGCTAAAACTAAAGGAATAGTGAATGCTTCAAAGCTGGAATAAAAGCTGGCTATTAAAGGACTATCTTGCATTTAAAAACAAAGTCCCCTAAAGAAAACCACTATATGAGGTTGCTGTGGGTGGTTTAAATTATATTCAAGGGTCATTGTAACTATACATGGTCTTAGCCATTGGCTGACTATGGAATCTCTTCCCCCAACAGTGAAGATGAAACTCCACAGTATGTCTTAAACATGAACAACTCAGAAAATAAATGTATATTTAATCATACCGACAACTCTAATTTTTACTATTTTCACAAAGCAGAAATAAATAAAAGCAGACAGTGACTAAAGTTTTACTAAGGCAATTTTGATGGAAAGGGATTTAATCTTTTCAGTATCAATTTGGCTTTAAAAACTGTTTAAAATAACCTACATTTGAGTATCTTTACAGAAATGCAAAAATTGTTGAACTGACTTTTTAGAAAACATCTCTATATAATTCTATCATTGGCTGCTATATTAAAGCTAGGGAAGAAAAACTATTGATCTGCTTGTGCTTGTAGCTTTGAAGATGTAAAGAATTAACTGTCATATTTGGGTAGTATCTTAAAATTTTTTATTGGCATATAGTTGAATTATAATGTGTTAATGTCTGCTGTACAGCACAGTGATTCAGTTACGCGTATATATATATATTATTTTTCATATTATTTCCATTATGATTCATCACAGATTACTGAATATAGTCCCCTGTGTTAGACAGTAGCAACTTGTTGTTTATCCACCCTATGTGTGATAGTTTGTATCTGCTAATCCCAAACTTATTTGGGTAATATCTTGATTCCTATCATATGTTCATGAAAAAAAGACCTCTGTGACTCCGCTCACCTTTGTCACAGGGTTGTAAAGCACTCTAGTAAACATAAACCAATGAGCCCAACGTATGGAAGAGCGCAAGTCAGACAGGGGAACAGAAACACATATTTTTACATTTTAGTTCTCACATATGAAAATATGCTTAGTCATGGAAGAGCACCAAATGCTGATATTTAGAAAACTGCCTGAATATCTACAGTATTTGGTGTGTGTCTGTGGGCGTGGGGGCAGACAATCCCGTCCATCAAAATCCTCTACTATTTACTCTTCTGTAAAACAGTTCTAACGTCCCCCCAAATAGATTTCAGACCCTGCCTGGAGGTCTTAGCTGGAGACCCCTTCCTAAAGAGTGATGCTTCTTGACTTTGAAAGAGTAACCTCTTCAAAGAAGCAAATCGGCCCATCCCCATGGAGAGAGGCAGGTGCATAGGGATCACCTTTCAGCCCAGCAGATTTTCAGAACCAACTGTGGTCATCAGTGAAGTCATCATCAGCTTCATACCTTTTTGTTCATTTTAGATTTAGCCATTTTCCTCTAGATTAATGAGTGGTTTTTATGTTTTGATATTATTGTATCTACTTTGAGAGGCTGGAATCACAGGGATATTCAAAGTATGAGGGCAAGAGACAGAACCCCTCAAAAACAGAACAAAACAAAAAACAAAACTCCCTCCTATTAAAAAACAAAGATCCTTGTTCACTTGTACAAGTGTCCAGATGAACTGGCTCCAGTGCTGAATAATCCAGGGCTTCCTTGCAGCTACTCTGGGAGCCTTCATTTCCTTAGACATGTACAAGCTTAACAACCACTTTTTACCTGGTACTGAAGACAATGTGGCAATATTATAAGGAAGCCCAAGACAAAAATATGATCTTTCCCAGCTTTTAGTAGTTAAAAAGGAATTTGTGGTTGGGGCTAACAGTAACAGAATGAATGAAAAATGACTTAAGATAAACTCTGGGTTTGAAAATGCAGTTGTATTGGTACAAATAAACACTGGAGTATTTACACTGAGAGGGCCTTGCTCACCCTGGCAACAAACAGCTGGTTCTCACTCATACACATAATAATTCAGATCAGGTTTGTCTTGTTCACTGCGCTACCTGCAGAGCTGAGATGATTCTCACACATAATAAGCACACAGTAAGTGTTTATTGAATAAACCAATAAACAAAACTATTTTGTTAAATGTGCTTAGAAACTGCCTAGGTCAGATTTGGTTACTAACATTGAAAAAAAATATGGAAAAATATATGCATATATAAATACATGAAATATATATTATGGGCTTCCCTGGTGGTTCAGATGGTAAAGAATCCTCCTGCAATGCAGGAGACCTAAGTTTGATCCCTGGGTCGGGAAGATCCCCTGGAGGAGGGCATGGCAAGCCGCACCAGTATTTCTGTCTGGAGAATTCCTATGGCAGAGGACACTGGAGGGCTACAGTCTATGGGGTCTCAAATGGTCAGACACAACTGAGTGATAAATTTCATTTATTTATCCATATATAAATAAATGAAATATATATTATAGGTATATAATATATATACATATATACACTGAAGGTAGTGTAAGAAGGTTACCAGTGTCAATACAAAAATACCCCAGCCACAGAGAATATCAGAACCAAATGGAAAAACCATGGCTTAGAAGATTTTAATGACAAGTTGGAAGAATCTCTTTCTCTATATTCTGCATAGCATCCAGCACATAGCTGGGGCTCATTACTGATTATTTATTGTTCTAAGGTTTTCAGCTTTATAGAGCCAAAAGACTGAGGAAATATGGGGCAAATGTTAAGCAGAATATTGAGTCCTATTATTCAACAACATCATGAAATGTAGACATTTGTTTTTAAGCTCCTGCCTGGTGGTGCAGTGGGTAGAGCATCTGCCTGCAATGCAGGAGACCTGGGTTCCCTCCCTGGTCGGGAAGATTCCCTGGAGAAGGAAATGGCAACCCTCTCCAGTCCTGTTGCCTGGAAAATCCCATGGACGGAGGAGCCTGCTAGGCTATACAGCCCATGGGATCGCAAACAGTCTCACAGGACTGAGCAACTTCACATCTTACATGTTGTATACAAAATAAAGTTTCATGCACTATAACTTACAAAAACAAATGAAAAGGTAATACGGAATCATATTCATTGTATCTTATTAATATTTAAACTAAAGCAGGAATTCTACGAATGATTTTAAAACTAACACACGAATGTTTCTAGTTTTAGGAACAGCAGGATGACAAATGCTGATACACTTACAGACACTGACACAATCTGTGGGGAAAATTCACATAAATTAAAAATACAAAAAGGGATGATTCACATAAAAGACACAGTTTTCACCTTGAATCATACTGAGGAAGTGGAGAAGAATAGCTGCAAAATAATTTAGAAAGCAAATGGGAAAATTAATGTAAGATAATTAGAAGCAAGCAACAGAAAATGTCAATGATAAGCAAAGGAAAAATAAAAACCATCAGAAAACAAAACCAAGGCATTTGGCATTTGTGGGACAATTTGGAAAAAGATTTGCCTCATGTGGCTACGTATAAGCTACTCCACAGACCTGGCGTTAGTGAACTGGTTCCAGGTGCACACCAGTGTGTATTCTCCTTTTCCCAGCTCAGTTCAGTCGCTCAGTCGTCTCCAACTCTTCGCGACCCCATGAATCGCAGCACGCCAGGCCTCCCTGTCCATCACCATCTCCTGGAGTTCACTCAGACTCACGTTCATGCCCAGCTAGCTGCTACTCGGAGAAGGCAATGGCAACCCACTCCAGTACTCTTGCCTGGAAAAATCCCATGGGCGAAGGAGGCTTGGTAGGCGGCGGTCCATGCGGTCCGACTCATCCGACTGAGTGACTTCCCTTTCATTTTTCACTTTCATGCATTGGAGAAGGAAATGGCAACCCACTTCAGTGTTCTTGCCTGGAGAATCCCAGGGACGGAGGAGCCTGGTGGGCTGCCGTCTATGGGGTCGCACAGAGTCAGACACGACTGAAGCAACTTAGCAACAGCAACAACAGCTGCTATTACTTTCCTACCCTGAAGAAGTCTGTTGTCTTCAATGAATTCAAGGGGAAGGAGAGATAAGTTGCATATTCAAATACTATATTGTGTCTAATGCAGAGGAAAGCTCATTTCTGATTTTATTATCCTATGATGCCTTAGCTTCTCAATTTACTATATTAAACCCTTGGACTTTTCTTCCCTAGGTAGAGTACAACGTGCTGGTTCTAGATTTAGGTAACATGGTGGCGATTCACTAAACTTGATTCAAAAAACTCAATATGTTTGCCCACTGAATGAATATTTTCTGGGTGTTTTATATTTTCCTTCTCATCTCTGACTTTTTTTTTGCTTTTGCAATTTTAGACCCATATAAATCTACTATAAATCATGTAAATATTTTAAGCAGTTTAAAATTAATATTACTATTATTAAGAATTTTTCTAATTGAATTAAAGAAATGCAAAAATGATGACTCAAAGACCACCATGTAGTTTATAGTTTATAAAGCACTTGCATGTAAATTATTTCTGTTTAAATGACATTGTGGTGACTTGTGTTTTACAACTGTGATGTTACAAGCCATAATTGTGTAAGAATTCTTTAAATAATTTGTAGCATTACTCTGAGCTTAGGACTTTTCCTCTGTAAAATGGGAATAATGATAAAACTTATCTCAGTGTCATTTTAAGGTTCAAATAAATATTAAATAATACATGTGAAAAGATTTAGCATAATGCCAGATATATGACAAGCACTAGCTATGTTAGCTATCACACTTTATTGTAATTCAAAGCAGCAAAAAATACTTCATAAGATATACGAGGCACTTCACATATGTTAATCAGAGTTAATTTAGTTAATTCAAAATGAATCTGTACTTGTCCTGAATTACAATTAATTTATGGCCTAAACATCAATTTCAGAGGTGAAAATACTTTGAAATTTTCAAATTATTTCTTTCCCATTTGTATACATATCAATTATCCCAAGTTTTAATTACCTATTAGGCAAAGAACCCAATATCTAAAAATACAGTAATTATCAATTTAGCAGTTGAAGCAGGTCACCTCTTAGCTGCCTGCTAACTAACAGGGCAACAAAGAGGAGCCTCTTTGATATGATTTTTACTATAGCTGTTCTGGTGTACACACATTGGTACATTTACTGTTTCTTTTCTTTTAAAAATTCATTTATTTAAAAAAACTTTAATAAACTTCATTGTAATTTTATTTCAGGAAAATAATGTACTCAGAAAAAACATCTGAATAAAGTAAAATGAAAAGAAATGACTATACTAAAATTTTTTTATTGAAATGCAAAATTAAAGGCATAAATGTAGTGCCAGAATAGCCAGGCAATTTTTATGCACCAGCACTTTATTAATTTCCTTTCTAACACTGTGCTTTTGTCAATAAAAACAGATATGCAGACTTGTCTAGAAAAAAATTTACTAATGATTTACAAATATATGCCACGTATACTCATTAAT
>SJYW01010881.1:0-14501 GCA_006410735.1 Raphicerus campestris
CCACTACTTTGCAATAACTTGTAATGGAGTATAATCTGCAAAAGGGCTGAACCACTATTTTGTATGCCTAAAACTAATATAAACCATACTTAAACTAAAAAATGGTAAATCAACCATACTTGCATTAAAAACGTGTGCTCAGTCACTCAGTTGTATTCGATTCTTTGCAACCCCATGGACTATAGCCCATCAGGCTCCTCTGTTTGGGGGAGACTCCAAGCCAGAATACTGGACTGGTTGCTATTTCCTTCTCCAGGGGATCTTCCTGACTCACGGATTGAACCCAAGTGTCTTACGTCTCCTGCATTGGCAGGTGGGCTTCATTACCACTAGCTTCACCATAGCAACAAAAGTATAAAAGTTTTAAATGAGGTTCAGTTAAAGCAAACAGAAATCTAAATCATCAAAGACAGTTCCCTATGTCTTTCCATCCCCATCTAGGACATGTGTCACTGGCCCAGAATAGATGAGATCTGGGGAGTTCTTCACATTGAAGAATATGTTTAGGTTATAAAACAAGTTCATTCTACACTTCAGAGTATTGAAAAGCCTTTGTGGTAACATGCTCCAGGAAGCCATATCTTAGCCCTTGGGTTCTACTTAGATAGTTAATCCTTAGTGAGGGACATTCTGCTAAGAGCATTTCAGAGATAAAAATACATTAGTATATTTTTCAGAATTTCCNACATGCTCCAGGAAGCCATGTCTTAGCCCTTGGGTTCTACTTAGATAGTTAATCCTTAGTGAGGGACATTCTGCTAAGAGCATTTCAGAGATAAAAATACATTAGTATATTTTTCAGAATTTCAACTGAAATTAGATCAGGTCACCTGATGCTTTTCTCTTTCCTAAAGGGTCTCCCTCTCTGCACTCAAGCAAGACAGACAGCAGGTCAACTATTCTAATTCCCTTCCATTCAGTAAGTGAAATTTTTATAGAAGAGTAAAGAAAGTTTTTATGTCTATACCTAGGTGGATTTGATTTCAGTTTCATGTCATTTAACTAGCCCAATATTGACCATGATCTATCTTCTAGTTTAAATGCTATTTTGGCACTTTTTCCATGAGACAGCAATCTCCTGTACACTAGACTTCTTCATCATAAAAATCCTATTTCCTAAGACTTTGATTTGAGGGCTTCCCTGGTGGCTCAGAGATTAAAGCGTCTGCCTGCAATGTGGGAGACCTGGGTTCGATCCCTGGGTCAGGAAGATCCCTTGGAGAAGGAAATGGAGCCCACCCCAGTATTTTTGCCTGGAGAATCACATGGACGGAGGGACCTGGTGGGCTACCATCCACAGGGTCGCAAAGAGTCAGACATGACTGAGCGACTTCACTTTCACTTTGGAAATCTTAGTAAGGTTTTCATTTGTGAAAGGAAGATTTTAAACTGTCATAAAGATAGGAAGAGTATATTTAAGTACATAAAATTTTAGTAACAATTTTTTAACATTGAAACCACTCTGAAATATATTTTATTAATGATAGAGAAGTCAGGCTAAAATGTGCTATGAAAACATTTTCAATGCAACATAGAAGGCATATAGTTCCTATTGTCCACATATATGGGATGAATTCAATTTAATTTGAAACCATAATGATTCTAAAAGTGATAGAGTTGATAAAAATAAGTCAGGGATGTTTGTAAGCAAGCAAATAAGTGTATGATCTAAGAAGCAAATGCTAAAATTAAAATTCAAAGCAAAGTCTCATTAGTTAAAATGTACTAAAAGCATTGTATTTTTTCTTGCAATAGTTGGAATAGATACTTCTTGCCTTGAAAAAGTTTGTTTGGTGTATAGCCAGTAGGAATTTGCTGTATGACTCAGGGAGCTCAAACTGGTGCTCTGTGACAACCTAGAAGTGTGGGATGGGGTGAGGGAGTGGGAGGGAGGGCCATGAGGGAGGGGACATATGTCTGATTCATTTTGATGTATGGCAGAAACAAACAGTATTGAAAAGCGATTATCCTTCAATTAAAAATATTTTTTAAGTTTATTTGGTTTTTAGTGGTTTCCCTTGAATAGTAGTGGTTTCTACACTGTGACATGATAAATAAATCTTTAGTACTGCCTACTTATTTTCTACATTTCAAAAGAAACCCTCGGTTTTGTACTTGTTTTTAACGAATTTTGATTTTTATTGGTTCAAGTGAGTGATGATTAATAAATGCAATAATTTTTTTAGATTGAAACCCATTTGGAAACACATTTGAATCTACTGTATCTTATCTAACAAGCTGGACTCTGAGATAAATTCATATCATGTAGGAATGTCTTCAAAATAATCTGAGATGATGATATACTCCCAACAAGATCTGAACTGAGCTGATAATTATTGAAACTTTGACTCATTAGAAAAGACTTTGATGCTGGGAGGGATTGGGGGCAGGAGGAGAAGGGGACGACAGAGGATGAGATGGCTGGATGGCATCACCGACTCGATGGAAGCAAGTCTGAGTGAACTCTGGGAGCTGGTGATAGACAGGGAGGCCTGGCATGCTGCGATTCATGGGGTCGCAAAGGGTCGGACACGACTGAGCGACTGAACTGAACTGAAGGTTTAAGAGTGCTTGAACTTGACAATGAGTCCTCTACTTGACAATGTTACACTTGAAAATTTTTATAACATAAGTTTTTAAAATTTTTTAATGGATTATGAAATTCCTGTCAGGCTAACTCTCTTGATATTTTAGTACCTTCTTTCCAGTCACTGTGAGAGATACCGTCACCATTTACTGCCAAGAATTTTATTTTTCAGTACTGATTTAACATGAAAAGTAACAAACATTTGGTGAGCTATTAATTTTATTATTTGTGATGATTTGGCTTTCCATCTCATCCCTCTCAGTCTCTCACTGCTGTTTAAAAAATGAATTCCCAGAACACTTCATGAGAGAGCTTCAGATATTTCCATTTTGTTACTATTTTAAAAGAAGAAAAGATACTTAAAAACTTGTTCAAGGTCACAAAGCAATTTGCTTCAAAAATCAGCCTAGGAAACCAAAACTTCATGGTCCTGGAAATGAGTTGCTAATCATTGGAGAGTTCCTTAATTGAGACTAAACTAGAACTGTTGCTTTGATTGAGACTAAATTAGATTATAGACAGTCCTGTACTTTTCCATGCTATTCCCTGAGAGTCATTGGTAGTCATGCACTAATTCAAATGAGTCACCTCCAAATTTAAATCAAAAACGTGTTTGGCAATAACTACAGGCTTTATGGATCCATGTAGAAACTTTCTGGCAGTGCTCTCCATCAGTCACAGTGTCGTGATTCATATCAGTCATCATGAGTAAGGGCTGTCAATGTCACCAACACAGACCCAGGATGAATAATCAGTGTCACACACCTAGGGTAAGTTGCAGTAGTTAATCAGATTGATGTTGTCATCCATGAAAATAGTGAAGGTCTTACAATTATATTTAGAGCACATAGGGAGTATTTCCTGTCCAAATAGCTATAATCCTTCTCAAATGAATAAGCAATCAAATATTTTTGAGTCTATAGATTAAGCTTTGACTGAAACATAAATATTTCAGGATTAGTACCAAGGTTACTTCATTAAAATAGATTTCCCAAGGGAACAAAATGCCAGTGTACTGCCCTGAAGGAAATGTTGATAAAAATGTGTTTATATATCCCCATTTGTCCTCCATTAGTGAACTATAGTACAGAATATTTTAATTTAAATTTCATAAAGCCTAATAAATATCATGAAATCATTTCAGACCTAGACCTTGAAAAGGGAAATAAAATGGTAACTTATTTCCAATTAAATGAAGTGTTAGTTATTATTGCCATGTAACAAATTATCACAAACTTAGAGGCTTATAACAGCACCCATTTACTAACTTACTGTCTTGTAGGTCAGAAGTTCAGCACAGCCTGACCAGGCTCTCTCCTCAGAATATCAAGATATAAGCAAGCTGAGTTCTCNTGTTAGTTATTATTGCCATGTAACAAATTATCACAAACTTAGAAGCTTATAACAGCACCCATTTACTAACTTACTGTCTTGTAGGTCAGAAGTTCAGCACAGCCTGACCAGGCTCTCTCCTCAGAATATCAAGATATAAGCAAGCTGAGTTCTCATGTGGGAGGTCTGGGGAAAAGCCAGTTTATCCTTGGAAGAGGCAAAATTCCTCCTATTTGGAAGTCCTCCTATGGAAGACTTATTCCTTGCTTCTGATCAGCCAGGACCACTCTTAGCTCCTAGAGATTGCCCACATTCCTTGCCATGCAGTCTTCTTCTCTTCAATCAGAAACAACAAGTCTGTTTGATATCTGATATCTCTCCTTTCCTTTTCTGTGACCAGCCCGAGAAAAATCTTTGCTTTAAAGAGTTTGTTTGCTTAAAGTTGTCCCACCTGGATTATCTCTCAGTCTCAGGGTCAGCTGATTTGGGGCATTAACTGTATCTGCAAAATTCCTTCACAGCAGCACCTAAATTACTGTTCAGTTGAATAATTGGGATAAGGTGTGTGTTTAGCAGGGGTCAGATCTTAAAGGCCATCTAGAATTCTGCCTATCACAAATGGTATCGTATACAATAAAACTGTACTATATCTCCTATATCTAAGTATTTATTTTAAATTAGCCAAATAACAAAATCTTCAAATTTCCTATATACCTTGCATCTTAGTCCATGTGGATTATATGGACTGCTATAACAGAATATCATAGACTGGGCAGCTTATAAGAAGAAATTTATTTAACATAATTCTGGAGGCTGAGAAGTCCAAAATCAAGACAGACTCAGTGTAAGAATGCACTTCCTGGTTCATAGACAGCCATCTTCTTACTGTGTCCTCACATGGTAGAACAAAAAAGAGCGCTATAGGATTTTTTTTTAAATGAAGGCACTGATCCTATTCATGAGGGGTCTACTCTCATGATCTAATCAATTCCCAAGGCCCCAACTCAAATATCACATTGAGTGTTAGGATTTAACAAAAAATTTTGGGAGGACGCAAATGTTCAGTCTATAGCATCTTGTTAGTACATGTACACCTTACAAGTCTGGGCATCAGGATTTCAATATGTTTTGTTTCTATTCTGGCTGTTTTTAAAACACTTCAAAAAATTATTTTGGGGGCTGCGCTTGGTCCTTGTTGCTTTGAGAGGGCTTTCTCTAGTTGCAGTGAGCAGGTCTACTGCTCATTGCAGTACGAGGGCCCTGCTCATTGCTGGTGGCTTCTCTTGTTGCAGAGCCCAGGCTCTAGGCATAAGGGCTTCAGCAGTTGCAAGTCACAGGCTTTAGAGCATGGACTCAGTAGTTGTGGTGCCTGTGTGGTGCATGTTGTGTGTGCATGCTCCACGGCAGGTAGAATTTTCCAGGACCAGAAATTGAACCTATATCCCCTGCATTAGCAGACAGATTCTTATTCACTGCACCACCAGGGAAGTCCATTCTAGCTGTTTGTAAAATTGTTTATTTTCAGTTGGTCATAAGTGAAAGAAAGTGAAGTCGCTCAGTCGTGTCCGACTCTTTGCTACCCCATGGACTGTAGCTTACCAGGCTCCTCTGTCCATGGGATTTTCCAGGCAATAGTACTGGAGTAGATTGCCATTTCCTTCTCCAGGGGATCCCAGGGATTGAACCTGGGTCTCCCACATTGTAGACAGACACTTTACCATCTGAGCTACCAGGGAGCCTCAGTTGGTCATAGATAACAGTTTTTACCCCTGTAATATAGACTGAAGCTTAGCAACACACTATTTTGCCCATATACTGATATATCTAGGCTAAAGTATGTACTCTTATTTACCAGCCCAGTGACTTTCTAATCAATTTTGCAGATTGTCAGTATGACCATTTTTGACAAATGGCACTTATATATAGATTCAGAAAAGAATATAATTTAACTACTAAATCTGTACACTGAGTAATTTGTTGTTGTTGTTGAGTGGCTAAGTCATGCCCAACTCCTGAGACCACATGGACTGAAACACACCAGGCTCCTCTGTCCATGTGATTTTACTGGAATGCATTGCCATTTCTTTCTCCAGGGGATCTTCCCCACCCAGGGATCGAACCCACGTCTCCTATACTGGCAGGTGGAGTCTTTACTGCTGAGCCACCAGGGAAACCCCACTGAGTACTTTCTGTAGCTAAAAGCAATGGTAATAGTTCTCCGTCTGTGTCCATATTAATCTTTTGGGTTTTGTGGGAATTTATAGTTTACTACTCAAACGGAATAAAAGTCCAGCACCTTCTGATTGGTCTATCAGGAAAAGCATTATCATTTTTCTCACTAATTCTGGCAAGGATTGATTTTTTTTCTGAAAAAAAATACCAGGTAAGCTCAAGGTCTATCATGATTCAAAGATCCTTTGCTTGTTTAGTAACTTGCCTAAACTAAATCTGTTGAATATGTCTCAGTTTTGGTATGTCACTGCCAATGTCTAAACTTGGGAAGATTTTCAAATTCTTGTTTTAATTTTTAAGGTTGGCTTGCTAGGGATTGGCCTTGTATCTGCATAGATTGTGACCAACCAGATTTTGGTTATAGGTTGTAATCAAAGACATTAATCCAAGAAATACTTTCAGCCTCTGCCCAGGGGTCTGTGTGCAAGTTGGGGAGCATATTAGAAGTTCAGCAGTTTTCAGGTGTGCTCCAGGTTTTCCTAACATCTGATTTGATTGTCATCTGTGGATGAACATATAAAAAGCCTGGATTCTGTTCAGTCTTTCATGAACACTTATGCAGACTTCCAGTTAGCCAGGGATATGAGGAAAGTTGTCAAGCCCTCCTCTATCTCGTTTCTTGGATACGCTCATTAAAATCTTGTCTAGATCATGGTAGCCTCTTGCTAAAACCAGAATGGCAACCTCAATCTAGCCAAGCTGCTGGCCCAGTGACTTGCTATCAAGTTCACTACTTTTACTGCTGAGTACAGGTTTTTCACCTTCCATTCCAAATCATAAAAGACCCATCCAAAAGTAAAAGTTTCCGGTTTTCCTAGCCTGCTGCACCCTGGTACAATAACTGCATTATGAAACTGGGAAGCAAAGGAAATAGGCAAGAATGTCACTACTTCCTACTGAACTCTCCTGAAGTTCAGTCATTTTTCACGAATTAACACTTCTGACTGTTGCACACCTCTGGTAGATTTCCAGAGCCCTGAAATGGTTGTTTTTGACAAAGTGTCTAGTTGACTTTTTAGTTGCTTCTTGAGGAAAGAATTTGCTGACCTCCTCATGTTGCCATAGCAAAATGTTCACTCTCAGGCCTGACTTTTTGATCTAAGGTCAAGGGCTATCTTATCTCCATATCAGTTTTAAGCAAAGTACTGACATGTTTATGGTTTGTCTTCATTAAATGAGATTCTGCAAGGAAGCAATTTTCAGTTTCATTACCCAGTTGAATGAGAACAACTCAGTGGCAAAAACAAGTACCAATTAACTAAATGAAACGTTCAAGCTGTGAATTTATCTTCAGGGCAAACTGTAATAATTTGAAGGACACCAATGGGAAGCAAAGTACAAGTAACACAAAATAAACATTCTGGAAGTTGAACCTGCCTATATTATTCATTATAAATTATGGATAGGTGGATTGATTTTATAGATAATATGCACAATAAACAAGTTCATTTATAATATGCAAGCATATAATTTATTTAAACTGTAGCTTGGACTTAAGGTAGGTCATTGAATTGAAATAAATTAATCTCAAATAGGGCTTCCCTGGTGGCTCAGGTAAAAATCTGTCTGCAGTGCAGGAGACCTGAGTTCAATCCCTTGATTGAAAAGATCCCCTGAGGAGGGCATGGCAACCCACTCCAGTATTCTTGCCTGGAGAATCCCATGGACAGAGGAGCCTGGCTGTCTATAGTCCATAGGGTCACAAAGAGTTGGACACAACTGAGTGACTAAGCACAGCACAATCTTAAAAACATATGGTAATTTTATCTATAAAATATTTATCACATTTAATTATATAANTTAAAGTTGTCCCACCTGGATTATCTCTCAGTCTCAGGGTCAGCTGATTTGGGGCATTAACTGTATCTGCAAAATTCCTTCACAGCAGCACCTAAATTACTGTTCAGTTGAATAATTGGGATAAGGTGTGTGTTTAGCAGGGGTCAGATCTTAAAGGCCATCTAGAATTCTGCCTATCACAAATGGTATCGTATACAATAAAACTGTACTATATCTCCTATATCTAAGTATTTATTTTAAATTAGCCAAATAACAAAATCTTCAAATTTCCTATATACCTTGCATCTTAGTCCATGTGGATTATATGGACTGCTATAACAGAATATCATAGACTGGGCAGCTTATAAGAAGAAATTTATTTAACATAATTCTGGAGGCTGAGAAGTCCAAAATCAAGACAGACTCAGTGTAAGAATGCACTTCCTGGTTCATAGACAGCCATCTTCTTACTGTGTCCTCACATGGTAGAACAAAAAAGAGCGCTATAGGATTTTTTTTTAAATGAAGGCACTGATCCTATTCATGAGGGGTCTACTCTCATGATCTAATCAATTCCCAAGGCCCCAACTCAAATATCACATTGAGTGTTAGGATTTAACAAAAAATTTTGGGAGGACGCAAATGTTCAGTCTATAGCATCTTGTTAGTACATGTACACCTTACAAGTCTGGGCATCAGGATTTCAATATGTTTTGTTTCTATTCTGGCTGTTTTTAAAACACTTCAAAAAATTATTTTGGGGGCTGCGCTTGGTCCTTGTTGCTTTGAGAGGGCTTTCTCTAGTTGCAGTGAGCAGGTCTACTGCTCATTGCAGTACGAGGGCCCTGCTCATTGCTGGTGGCTTCTCTTGTTGCAGAGCCCAGGCTCTAGGCATAAGGGCTTCAGCAGTTGCAAGTCACAGGCTTTAGAGCATGGACTCAGTAGTTGTGGTGCCTGTGTGGTGCATGTTGTGTGTGCATGCTCCACGGCAGGTAGAATTTTCCAGGACCAGAAATTGAACCTATATCCCCTGCATTAGCAGACAGATTCTTATTCACTGCACCACCAGGGAAGTCCATTCTAGCTGTTTGTAAAATTGTTTATTTTCAGTTGGTCATAAGTGAAAGAAAGTGAAGTCGCTCAGTCATGTCCCACTCTTTGCTACCCCATGGGCTGTAGCTTACCAGGCTCCTCTGTCCATGGGATTTTCCAGGCAATAGTACTGGAGTAGATTGCCATTTCCTTCTCCAGGGGATCCCAGGGATCGAACCTGGGTCTCCCACATTGTAGACAGACACTTTACCATCTGAGCCACCAGGGAGCCTCAGTTGGTCATAGATAACAGTTTTTTCCCCTGTAATATAGACTGAAGCTTAGCAACACACTATTTTGCCCATATACTGATATATCTAGGCTAAAGTATGTACTCTTATTTACCAAGTCAGTGACTTTCTAATCAATTTTGCAAATTGTCAGTATGACCATTTATGACAAATGGTACTTATATATAGATTCAGAAAAGAATATAATTTAACTACTAAATCTGTACACTGAGTAATTTGTTGTTGTTGTTGAGTGGCTAAGTCATGCCCAACTCCTGAGACCACATGGACTGAAACACACCAGGCTCCTCTGTCCATGTGATTTTACTGGAATGCATTGCCATTTCTTTCTCCAGGGGATCTTCCCCACCCAGGGATCGAACCCACTTCTCCTATGCTGGCAGGTGGAGTCTTTACTGCTGAGCCACCAGGGAAACCCCACATTGAGTACTTTCTGTAGCTAAAAGCAATGGCAATAGTTCTCCATCTGTGTCCATATTAATCTTTTGGGTTTTGTGGGAATTTATAGTTTACTACTCAAACGGAATAAAAGTCCAGCACCTTCTGATTGGTCTATCACGAAAAGCATTATCATTTTTCTCACTAATTCTGGCAAGGATTGATTTTTTTTCTGAAAAAAAATACCAGGTAAGCTCAAGGTCTATCATGATTCAAAGATCCTTTGCTTGTTTAGTAACTTGCCTAAACTAAATCTGTTGAATATGTCTCAGTTTTGGTATGTCACTGCCAATGTCTAAACTTGGGAAGATTTTCAAATTCTTGTTTTAATTTTTAAGGTTGGCTTGCTAGGGATTGGCCTTGTATCTGCATAGATTGTGACCAACCAGATTTTGGTTATAGGTTGTAATCAAAGACATTAATCCAAGAAATACTTTCAGCCTCTGCCCAGGGGTCTGTGTGCAAGTTGGGGAGCATATTAGAAGTTCAGCAGTTTTCAGGTGTGCTCCAGGTTTTCCTAACATCTGATTTGATTGTCATCTGTGGATGAACATATAAAAAGCCTGGATTCTGTTCAGTCTTTCATGAACACTTATGCAGACTTCCAGTTAGCCAGGGGTATGAGGAAAGTTGTCAAGCCCTCCTCTATCTCGTTTCTTGGATACTCTCATTAAAATCTTGCCTAGATCATGGTAGCCTCTTGCTAAAACCAGAATGGCAACCTCAGTCTAGCCAAGCTGCTGGCCCAGTGACTTGCTATCAAGTTCACTACTTTTACTGACAACACTGCTGAGTACAGGTTTTTCACCTTCCATTCCAAATCAAAAAAGACCCATCCAAAAGTAAAAGTTTCCGGTTTTCCTAGCCTGCTGCACCCTGGTACAATAACTGCATTATGAAACTGGGAAGCAAAGGAAATAGGCAAGAATGTCACTACTTTCTACTGAACTCTCCTGAAGTTCAGTCATTTTTCATGAATTAACACTTCTTACTGTTGCACACCTCTGGTAGATTTCCAGAGCCCTGAAATGGTTGTTTTTGACAAAGTGTCTAGTTGACTTTTTAGTTGCTTCTTGAGGAAAGAATTTGCTGACCTCCTCATGTTGCCATAGCAAAATGTTCACTCTCAGGCCTGACTTTTTGATCTAAGGTCAAGGGCTATCTTATCTCCATATCAGTTTTAAGCAAAGTACTGACATGTTTATGGTTTGTCTTCATTAAATGAGATTCTGCAAGGAAGCAATTTTCAGTTTCATTATCCAGTTGAATGAGAACAACTCAGTGGCAAAAACAAGTACCAATTAACTAAATGAAACGTTCAAGCTGTGAATTTATCTTCAGGGCAAACTGTAATAATTTGAAGGACACCAATGGGAAGCAAAGTACAAGTAACACAAAATAAACATTCTGGAAGTTGAACCTGCCTATATTATTCATTATAAATTATGGATAGGTGGATTGATTTTATAGATAATATGCACAATAAACAAGTTCATTTATAATATGCAAGCATATAATTTATTTAAACTGTAGCTTGGACTTAAGGTAGGTCATTGAATTGAAATAAATTAATCTCAAATAGGGCTTCCCTGGTGGCTCAGGTAAAAATCTGTCTGCAGTGCAGGAGACCTGAGTTCAATCCCTTGATTGAAAAGATCCCCTGAGGAGGGCATGGCAACCCACTCCAGTATTCTTGCCTGGAGAATCCCATGGACAGAGGAGCCTGGCTGTCTATAGTCCATAGGGTCACAAAGAGTTGGACACAACTGAGTGACTAAGCACAGCACAATCTTAAAAACATATGGTAATTTTATCTATAAAATATTTATCACATTTAATTATATAACTTGAGAGGATAACATGTTTAAGAATAGTTTTCTTAAACATATCTGCCATGCATTTACCATAATAAAAATGCTGCCTGGTAAAAGCAGACAAACTTATATAGTTGTCAAGAAAAAGATTTTTAACTGAATATAATAATTCAATTTAAAAATTGAAAACAGTTAAAAGTTGGGAGGAAAATGCAATTTTTAAAGTGTATTACTAACAAAATATTGCCAAATATGTGGGAAATCACAGAAACTCTCTATATTCTAGTGGGAGAGTAAATTACTACTGCCACCTTGGAGCACAATTCAGCATCACCTAATGAAGTTTTTAAAAGCACAGTTATACAACCCAGTAATTCCATTTGTTCCAAAGAGACATATTCAAGGAAAGGTCAATTAAAATGTAGGCACTATATCAAAAGGTATGAAAACAAATAGATTTTCAACATATCAACAAGTTTAAAAAAGCAAATTAGGAAGACATCTAATATGTTACCACGTATATAATTTTTAAATTATTCATGCATAAACATAAGAAGATTTAATATGAGAGAATGAAAGAACACATTCCAAATTCGAAATAGAGGTTGACTCTGGAGAGGAAATGAGAAGAATACAGTGCTGGGAAGGAGTAGAAAGGTGACTTCATATCCCTCAGTAAAGATTATTAATTGGAAAAACAAAGGGAAATATTAATCTTGTTAATCTTTACTGATAATACAAAAGTGTGAGTTATATTTTTCTCTATACATTCCTAATTTGTAAAATATGTAAATGTTTAAAAAAGGGGGGATAATATCCATACAAATGGGGCTATAAAACATAATTATTTAGTGTACCCATCCAAATTACCAACTAATAGTAGCAACTAATAGATTTCCAAAGTATTGCTGTAAGGAATATGGCTGAGTGATTGAATATTCAATAAATTCATTCAGAAAGAATGAGGAGATGGAGCCAAAGCAAAAAGAACACCCAGTTGTGGATATGACTGGTGATGGAAGTAGAGTCCAGTGCTGTAAAGAGCAATATTGCATAGGAACCTAGAATGTTAGGTCCATGAATCAAGGCAAATTGAAAATGGTCAAACAGGAGATGGAAAGGGTGAATGTAGACATTTTAGGAATCAGCTAACTAAAATGAGGTGGAATGGGTGAATTTAACTCAGATGACCACTATATATGCTACTGTGGGCAAGAATCCCTTAAAAGAAATGGAGTAGCCATCAAGTCAACAAAAGAGTCCAAAATGCAGTACTCAGATGCAATCTCAAAAATGAAAGAATGATCTCTGTTCATTTCCAAGGCAAACCATTCAATATCACAGTAATCCGAGTCTATGCCCCAACCAGTAACATTGAAGAAGCTGAAGTTGAACGGTTCTATGAAGACATACAAGACCTTTTAGAACTAACACCCAAAAAAGATGTCCTTTTCATTATTGAGGACTGGAATGCAAAAGTAGAAAGTCAAGAAATATCTGGAGTTAACAGGCAAATTTGGCCTTGGAGTACAGAATGAAGCAGGACAAAGGCTAATAGAGTTTTGCCAAGAGAATACACTGGTCATAGCAAACACCCTCTTCCAACAACACAAAAGAAGAACCTACACATGGACATCACCAGATGGTCAATACTGAAATCAGACTGATTATATTCTCTGCAGCCAAAGATGAAGAAGCTCTATATAGTCAGCAAAAACAAGACCAGAAGCTGACTGTGGCTCAGATCATGAACTCCTTATTGCCAAATTCAGACTTAAATTGAAGAAAGCAGGGAAAACCACTAGACCATTCAGGTATGACCTAAATCAAATCCCTTATGACTATACAGTGGAAATGACAAATAGATTCACAGAGTGCCTGAAGAACTATGAACGAAGGTTCTTGACAATGTACATGAGGCAGTGATCAAGATCATCCCCAAGAAAAAGAAATACAAAAAGGCTAAATGGTTGTCTAAGGAGACCTTACAAACAGCTATAAAAGGAGAGAAATGAAAGGCAAAGGAGAACAGGAAAGATATACCCATATGAATTCAGAGTTCCAAACAATAGTGAGGAGAGACAAGAAAGCCTTCCTCAGTGATCAGTGCAAAGAAATAGAGGAAAACAATAGAATGAGAAAGACTAGAGATCTCTTCAAGAAAATTAGAGATACCAAGAGAACATTTCATGCAAAGATGGGCACAATAAAGGACAGAAATGATATGAACCTAACAGATGCAGAAGATACTAAGAAGAGGTGGCAAATATATACAAAACTATACAAAAAAAGATCTTCATGACCCAGATAATCATGATGGTGTGATCATTCACCTAGAGTCAGACATCCTGGAATGTGAAGTCAAGTGGGCTTTAGGAGGCATCACTACAAACAAAGCTAGTGGAGGTGATGGAATTCCAGTTGAGCTATTTCAAATCCTAAAAGATTATGCTGTGAAAGTGCTACACTCAATCTGCCAGCAAATTTGGAAAATTCAGCAGTGGCCACAGGACTGAAAAAGGTCAGTTTTCATTCCAATCCCAAAGAAAGGCAATGCCAAAGAAGGCTCAAACTACCATACAATTGCACTTATCTCACGGGCTAACAAAGTAATGCTCAAAATTCTCCAAGCCAGGCTTCAACAGTATGTAAACTGAGAACTTCCAGATGTTCAAGTTGGATTTAGAAAAGCCAGAGGAACCAGAGATCATATTGCCAACATCCACTGGATCATGGAAAAAGCAAGAGAGTTGCAGAAAAAACAACTAATTCTGCTTTGTTGACTATGCCAAAGCCTTTGACTGTGTGGATCACAACAAACTGGAAAATTCTATAAGAGATGGGACTACCAAACCACCTTACCTGCCTCCTGAGAAATCTGTATGCAGGTCAAGAAGCAACAGTTAGAACTGGACATGGAACAACAGACTGGTTCCAAATAGGAACAGGAGTACATCAAGGCGGTATATTGTCACT
>SJYW01010881.1:16387-51193 GCA_006410735.1 Raphicerus campestris
AGGCACTTTCACAGAGAACCAGTTAAAGCTTGACATTTTTTTATCTTTTAAAAGTATAAGACTTTACAAGAGTCTATATGAGTTATGGATTTCTTATTCCTCTAAATATATCAAAGTGAAATATCACACTACAGCTAGCATCTTTTTTGGCTGATAATTTGCCTCTAGAGCTCACAACTCATGAAAGCCTAGCACCTTACCCTAATTCCTATTCCATAGCAGTATTATAATCCAGAAAAAAATTTTTTTGTTCAAAGAATTAAAAGGGCAATTTAAACATTTTCTTCAGATTAAATAATAGCTGTTTGGTTATAAAGGCTGATTTTTTTTTTTTAACCTGATCTAGGAGTCAGGATACTACTAGTCATGACACCACTCTAATGTCAGAAAGCAAAAGTTCCAAAAGTAACTCTTGATGAGGGTTAAAGAGGAGAGAAAAAAGCTGGCTTGAAACTCAACATACAAAAAACTAAGACCATGGTAACCAGTCCCATCACTTCACGTCAAAATAGAAGGGGAAAAAGTGGAAACAGTAACAGATTTTTTCCCCCCTTGGGCTCCAAAATCACTGTGGATGGTGGCTGAATGCATGAAATTAAAACAAGCTTGCTCCTTGGAAGGAAAGCTATGACAAACCTAGACAGTGTATTAGAAAGCAGAGACATAACTTTGCAGGCAAAGGGCTACCTAGTCAAAGCTATGGTTTCCCCAATAGTCATGTACAGATGTAAGAGCTGGACCATAAAGAAGGCTGAGTACCAAAGAATTGATACATTCGAAGTGGAATGCTGAAGACAATTCTTGAGAGTCTCTTGGAGTTCCAGGAAATCAAACCAGTCAGTCCTAAAGGAAATCAACCCTCAATATTCATTGGAAGGACCGGATCTGAAGTTCCAATGCTTTGGCCACCTGATATGTAGAGGCAATTCATTGGAACAGGTCTTGATGCTGGGAAAGATTGAAGGCAAAAGGAGAAGAGGGCAGCAGAGGATGAGACAGTTACACAGCATTAATGACTCAATGGACATGAATTTGAGCAAACTCTGGGAGCTACTGAAGGACAGGGTAGCCTGGTGTGCTGCAGTCTATGGGTTCTCAAAGAGCTGGACACGACTTAGCAACTGAACAGCAAGGAGTCAGGACACCTATGTCATTGCTCTGAATTTCTATTTTGGAAACTTGAGCAAGTTGGGGCCTTATCAGTAGAAGGAGAGTGGAAGGGTGGACAGGTAATTTTAATTCCCTTCCATAAATAAACATAAGCACTGTTCCCTCAGCAAGTCACTTACCATGGCTGTGCCTCAATGTCCTTATCTTTAAAATACTAAATAACCTACCCAGAGGGATTAGTAAAAATTAAGAGAGATAAATATATACAAAGTGCTTAGAACAGTTTGGCAGGTTACAAATATTCAGTAAGTGTTAATTATGATTATCATCATAACTATTTTCAATATCGTCTGTAAGACTTAACTCAAAAGTCTAGTTTTATTTTAAAAAAATATTTGAAACATTTTATTTATTGCATTTTTCAACAAATGCATCTGTTTTAAACTTTATATTTTTATTTTGATCAATAATACACATTCAACAAGATAGCAATTTTTTTAATTATATAAGTTCTTCCTCTGTAGAAAATAAAGCAGAACATAAATATTTAAATACATTGAGTGTGAATTAGAGTGTTTTATTATTATATTTCTAAGAAGCATCTAAGCTTACAGGCTTCCCTGGTGGCTCAGAGGGTAAAGAATCTGCCTGCAATACATGAGACCCAGTTTCGATCCCTGGGTCAGGAAGATGCCCTAGAGAAGGAAATGGCAACCCATTCCCAGTATCCTTGCCTGGGAAAGCCCATGGACTGAAGAGCCTAGCAGGCTACAGTCTATAGGGTCTCAAAAAAGTCAGATATGACCAAGAGACTAAACAACAAAACAACAATCTAAGGTTATAAGTAAACACACAGTAAAAGTTACGACATCCTTCAGTAGTTAATTTTGTGTTCCTCACCCACTTGCCCCACTTCCATTATCATAACTCTTCTCATGTTATTTCCTATAAAGAAACAAATAATACTATGGAGAACAGTATGGAGATTCCTTAAAAAACTGGAAATAGAACTGCCATATGACCCAGCAAACCCACTGCTGGGCATATACGCTGACGAAACCAGAATTGAAAGAGACACACGTACCCCAGTGTTCATCGCAGCACTGTTTATAATCACCAGGACATGGAAGTAACCTAGATGTCCATCAGCAGATGAATGGATAAGAAAGCTGTGGTACATATACATGATTGAATATTATTCAGCCATTAAAAAGAATACATTTGAATCAGTTCTAATGAGGTGGATGATACTGGAGCCTATTACATAGAGTGAAGTAAGCCAGAAAGAAAAACACCAGTACAGTATACTAACACATATATATGGAATTTAGAAAGAAGGTAACGATGACCCTGTATGCGAGACAGCAAAAGAGACACAGATGTATTGAACAGTCTTTTGGACTCTGTGGGAGAGGGCGAGGGTGGGATGATTTGGGAGAATGGCATTGAAACGTGTATAATATCATATGTGAAATGAATTGCCAGTCCAGGTTTGATGCATGATACAAGGTACTCGGGGCTGGTGCCCTGGGATGACCCAAAGGGATGGGGTGGGGAGGGAGTTGGGAGGGGTATTCAGAATGGGGAACACATGTACACTCATGGCAGATTCAAGTCAATGTATAGCAAAACCAAAATGATATTGTAAAGTAAAATAAATAAATATAAAAAATTCTCCAAAGTAAAATAAATAAATAAAAGTTTTTTTAAAAAGAAACAAATAATAGCTAAATAAAGGGATGATATTCTTGAAAGAACATTCAATATGACCAAGTACAAGGGCCAGATTCTTTCAACACGATTAATGAAGGACTATAATCCATCTCCATATTGTACAGTGTATGCTGATAATAATCTGTATCAATAGTTTTATTTTATTTAGGCTCATTTGTTTGCATGACAGAGGCATTTACTACACATTGCTTATTCACATGCTTACCCACATTTCAGTGCCCACCTTGTACTTTGATGGTGGCATTGCACTAGTCCTGGCCAACAGACTGTGCATCTAAATAATGTGTGCTCATCCTAGACTAAAGCATTGAAAAGCCAATACATAAACCTTTTGCTCTCCCTTCACCTGCTGCAATAGTGGAATCTACTTATTGAGAAGGCAAGGCCACAAGATTTAAACAGCCTAGATTTCTAAGTCTGCCCTTAGAAGGGAGCCATCCCATATAAAGGTAGACTAGGTGAAATAGAAATTTTTATGTCTTAAGCCACAAAGTTTCAGTTTTTTTTTAAGCATAGTCTCAAAGTATAAACTTAAGATAGCACAAAAAGAGATTCATAGTAAAGACATATGCAGACTGAAATTATAAATGGAAAGTGGTCACTCTTAGAAGATATCAAAATAATTTCATAAACGGTCTAGAAGGGCTGCTTAGGGGGACAACAATGAACAAAAATGTTGAGAGTCACTGGTTTAGACCAGAGATTCTCTTCTGGGGTCAGTGCCATTGTTTTGGAGTGTATTTGAAAATGTATGGGAGTGTTTTTGTGTCACACTGAGAGGGTCATGTCCCTGGTGTTAAAATGACAGGCTAAGACAGTGAAGCATCCTATAATGTGTGAGATATCCCCTGCATGAGAAGAGCCAAGAGTTGTCTTAGAAAATTCAAGAAAACATTGCTGTGAATCAGACATCACACCTTTGTGCCTTCTTTGCCCTCGTAAATGAGGTTATATATTTTGCAACAGACAATGTAACTCAGAACGGGCTACTGCTCATCAGAACAAGAGACTCTAATGTGAAAGGTGTCCTCAGTTGTGTTCACAATGTATGGAAAGGTGCTGCAATGGAATGTTCAACTTATGTTCCCAGTGACTCCTGAGTTTAATCCAGCTCAAAAAAATATTTATTGATCATCTACCCTATAGCATACACTAAAGCAGGTTTGTATGACAGCAATGTGGGCATAAGTAGTTGTGCAGATACAAATTTTGGCTTCTATCCATGCCTCAGCACAGTGCCAGAATGAGCTCTGATAATGATAGTAATGATAATAATAATATCTATTTACTACTTGCCAGACCCTGTGCCAAGAGTAACCCTCATAATTAATAAGACAGATACTGTGATTATGATCGCCATTATAACCAAATGTTATTTTTTTATATAATTTATTTTTTCCTTTTTTTTTAAATTTTTATTTATTTATTTTTAATACTTTATTCTATTTTACAGTACTGTATTGGTTTTGCCATACATCGACATGAATCAGCCATAGGTGTACACGATCTCCCCATGTNTTTATTTTCCTCTAATCATTAGTTTTATCTAATTATGTACCCTTTGCACTTTTCAATCAGATACCACTGTACTTATGCAGAAATCAACTGCTACTTTAAAGTAAGTGCTCATTTTGAGGAAAGCTTAATGTTATGATCTTTCCTTTATTTAAAGCGTTAAAGTAATATTTGGTGAATACACACAATGGAAAATTTAGTAGCTATTAGAAATAATTTTAATGACATGAAAAAATGAAGAAAGATGAAATTCAGAATACAAAACTGTGTTTTCAGATTGATCTCAGCCTAGTTGTTGTTCAATCACTGAGTCATGTCCAACTCTTTGCAACCCCATGAACTAAAGTGTGCCAGGCTTCGCTGTCTGTCACGAACTCCCAGAGCTTGCTCAAACTCATGTCCATTTAGTTGGTGATGCCATCCAACCATCTCCTCTTCTGTTGTCCCTTTCTCCTTCTGCCTTCAATCTTTCCCAGCATCAGGGTCTTTTCCAATTAGTCAGTTCTTCATGTCAGGTGGCCAAAATATTGGAGCCTGAGTTTCAGCATCAGTCCTCCCACTGAATATTCAGGACTAATTTCCTTTTGGATTGACTGGTTTGATCTCCTTGCAGTCCAAGGGACTCTTATGTGTGTCCTCCAACACTACAATTCAAAAGCATCAATTATTTGATGCTCACAATTATACAAATAATTTAAACACATTCTATAAATTTTATGCTTGTATATTTTCTGCAGGAACATGAATCATCCATATGTTGACTTCTCTTTCCTGTCTTTACCCACTTCTGTCATCTTTCCTTTTTCTCATATTGTTTTCTGTGTAATATTCCACTGTAGCCCACCAAACTCCTCTGTCCATGGGATTTCCTAGGTAAGAATACTGGAGTGGGTTGCCATTTCCTTCTCCAGGGGACCTTTCTGATCCAGGGATCAAACTTGAGTCTCTTGCACTGGCAGGCAGATTCTTTACTGCTGAGCCACCTGGGAAGCCCACAATGTCTAAAAGATACTGAATAAATATGGGTTAGAATGAATTTTAAATTCAGCTCAGTGGTAAAGTTCATTGGCATATGTTTGACTCCAACTGTTTCTTTCTGCTTCCAGTAGAAAAGAGGCCCTCCAATTTGGGCTTTCCAGGTGGTGCTAGTGATAAAGAACCCCCCTGCCAGTGCAGAAGACATAAAAGATGTGGGTTCCATCTTGGGGTTGGAAAAATCCCCAGAGGGGAGGACATNTATGCAGAGTACATCATGAGAAACACTGGGCTGGAAGAAGCACAAGCTGGAATCAAGATTTCTGGGAGAAATATCAATGACCTCAGATATGCAGATGACACCACCCTTATGGCAGAAAGTGAAGAGGAAGTAAAAAGCCTCTTGATGAAAGTGAAAGAGGAGAGTGAAAAAGCTGGCTTAAAGCTCAACATTCAGAAAACAAAGATTAAATGGTAGTGATATTTTAATGTCAATATTCTGACATTGATTACTGTATTGTGGTTAGGTAGGAGAATGTGTTTGTAGAGATTACACAATAAACATTTGAGAATGATGAGATATAATATTATAACTCAGTTTCAAATTGTCAGACAAAAGGTTCTTTATACTGGTCTTGCCATATGGAATTATTTCAAAATAAAGCTTATCTTTAGAATTTAAAAAAGGAGAAAATAAATATTTCTTAAGGTAACACTCATAATATTGTATATTTATTAGTTAAAATATAAGAAAGTAGACATTAACCAAAAAAAATTTCAAAAAATATTATTTTTCCTATAAAATATTACCAAAAAAAATATTAATTATAATCTAGCTTTTAAGTAGGATGCTACATTCTTGTTTCTTTATTGTTATGGTTACTTTCCTGACTACATATTATATAGATTTTTTGGTATGTGTCAGATATTATATTACATTGGAAAATTATCTGATATGTCCCCTGAAGAAAGCACCACATTATGTAAATATAAGAATGCAGAATTCCAAATAAAATTAATACCACTCTTCAATAAAAGGCAACTAATGATTTCAACTTTTAAACCACTTAAACTTTCCCCACTTTTTCATGTGAGTTGGTCATTTTGGACCTTAAAATGACCAAAGGGATGTTCAAATGTTCAAAAGAGGTGAACAAATATATTAGATGAAGGATTTTTAATTACTATTTTAAAATAGCTTATTACCAGTGACTTTTGAAAAATGAAAAAGGATATACTGGGCAAATAAATGGTATCAATATGTATTAGCCAATATGTAATTTAAGTATATGCACAAAGGAACACATAGGCAGGGCCAAAGAATGCTCAAACTACCGCCCAATTGCACTCAACTCACACACTAGCAAAGTAATGCTCAAAATTCTCCAAGCCAGTCTTCAACAGTATGTGAACCATGACGTTCCAGACGTGCAAGCTGGATTTAGAAAAGCCAGAGGAACCAGAGATCAAATTGCCAACATCCATGGATCATGGAAAAAGCAAGAGAATACCAGAAAAATATCTACTTTGCTTTATTGACTATGCCAAAGACTTTGTGTAGATCACAACAAACTGTGAAAAATTCTTCAAGAGATGGGAATACCAGACCAGCTGAACTGCCTCTTGAGAAGTCTGTATACAGGTCAAGAAGCAACAGTTAGAACTGGACATGGAAAAATAGACTGGTTCCAAGCCGGGAAAGGAGTACATCAAGGCTGTATATTGTCATCCTGCTTATTTAACTTATATGCAGAGTACATCATGAGAAATGCTGGACTGACTGAATCACAAGCTGGAATCAAGATTGCCAGGGGAAATATCAATAACCTCAGATACATACATGACACCACCCTTATGGCAGAAAGCAAAAAAGAACTAAAGATCCAATAAAAGTAAAAAAGAGGAGAGTGAAAAAGTTGGCTTAAAACTCAGCATTCAGAAAACAAGTATCATGGCATCCAGTCCCATCACTTCATGGCAAACAGATGGGGAAACAATGGAAACAGTGAGAGACTTTATTTTGGGGGGCTCCAAAATCACTGCAGATGGTGACTGCAGCCATGAAATTAAAAGACGCTTGTTCCTTTGAAAGAAAAACTATGACTAACCTAGACAGCATATTAAAAAGCAAAAGTCTGTCTGGTCAAAGCTATGGTATTTCCAATAATCATGTATGGATGTGAGAGCTGGACCATAAAGAAAGCTGAACACCAAAGAATTGATACTTTTGAACTGTGGTGTCGTAGAAGACACTTGAGAGTTCTTTCGACTGCCAGGAAATCCAACCAGTCCATCTTAAAGAAAATTAGTCCTGAATATTCATTGGAAGGACTGATGCTGAAGTTGAAACTCCAATACTTTGGCCACCTAAGGTGAAGAACTGACTCATTGGAAAAGACCCTGATGCTGGCAAAGATTGAAGGTGGGAGTAGAAGGGGAAGACAGGATGAAATGNTAAATGGTATCAATATGTATTAGCCAATATGTAATTTAAGTATATGCACAAAGGAACACATAGGCAGTGCCAAAGAATGCTCAAACTACTGCCCAATTGCACTCAACTCACACACTAGCAAAGTAATGCTCAAAATTCTCCAAGCCAGGCTTCAACAGTATGTGAACCATGACGTTCCAGACGTTCAAGCTGGATTTAGAAAAGCCAGAGGAACCAGAGATCAAATTGCCAACATCCATGGATCATGGAAAAAGCAAGAGAATACCAGAAAAATATCTACTTTGCTTTATTGACTATGCCAAAGACTTTGTGTAGATCACAACAAACTGTGAAAAATTCTTCAAGAGATGGGAATACCAGACCAGCTGAACTGCCTCTTGAGAAGTCTGTATACAGGTCAAGAAGCAACAGTTAGAACTGGACATGGAAAAATAGACTGGTTCCAAGCCGGGAAAGGAGTACATCAAGGCTGTATATTGTCATCCTGCTTATTTAACTTATATGCAGAGTACATCATGAGAAATGCTGGACTGACTGAATCACAAGCTGGAATCAAGATTGCCAGGGGAAATATCAATAACCTCAGATACATACATGACACCACCCTTATGGCAGAAAGCAAAAAAGAACTAAAGATCCAATAAAAGTAAAAAAGAGGAGAGTGAAAAAGTTGGCTTAAAACTCAGCATTCAGAAAACAAGTATCATGGCATCCAGTCCCATCACTTCATGGCAAACAGATGGGGAAACAATGGAAACAGTGAGAGACTTTATTTTGGGGGTCTCCAAAATCACTGCAGATGGTGACTGCAGCCATGAAATTAAAAGACGCTTGTTCCTTTGAAAGAAAAACTATGACTAACCTAGACAGCATATTAAAAAGCAAAAGTCTGTCTGGTCAAAGCTATGGTATTTCCAATAATCATGTATGGATGTGAGAGCTGGACCATAAAGAAAGCTGAACACCAAAGAATTGATACTTTTGAACTGTGGTGTCGTAGAAGACACTTGAGAGTTCTTTCGACTGCCAGGAAATCCAACCAGTCCATCTTAAAGAAAATTAGTCCTGAATATTCATTGGAAGGACTGATGCTGAAGTTGAAACTCCAATACTTTGGCCACCTAAGGTGAAGAACTGACTCATTGGAAAAGACCCTGATGCTGGCAAAGATTGAAGGTGGGAGTAGAAGGGGAAGACAGGATGAAATGGTTGGATGGCATCACCAACTCTATGGACATGAGTTTGAGTAAACTCCGGGAGCTGGTAATAGACAGGGAGGCCTGGTATGCTGCAGTCCATGGGGTTGCAACGAATCAGACATGACTGAGTGTCTGAACTGAACTGAACTGATCTGAACAAAGGAACACGTTTTAGTATCAAAAGAGTACAATTTTAAAAGAATTGTACATTCCCAATAGATTCATCAAAAAATAGAACTTTCTTGAATTGCCTCATACTTATTTTACAGTGTATTAATTCAATCACCAGAATGTAAACATAATAAGAACAAGTTATTTTGTTCAATGTTGTGTCTCCAGCACCTGGAACACTCCCTGAGCATATGCTCAAAACCATTTTCGATTGAATGAATAAATGAATCATATCTGGAGATTATGCACAATAATCTTTTCCACGTTTGCTGCTGCTGCTGCTGCTGCTGCTAAGTCACTTCAGTCGTGTCCGACTCTGTGCAACCCCACAGACGGCAGCCCATTGGGCTCTGCCATCCCTGGGATTCTCCAGGCAAGAACACTGGAGTGGGTTGCCATTTCCTTCTCCAATGCATGAAAGTGGAAAGTGAAAGTGAAGTCGCTCAGTCGTGTCCGACTCTTAGCGACCCCATGGACTGCAGCCTACCAGGCTTTTCGACCATGGGAGTTTCCAGGCAAGAGTACTGGAGTGGGATGCCATTGCCTTCTCCGTTTCCACGTTTAAGGCACCTAAATACTTGTAATTCAGCCCCAGTCACCAAAATACACTGTACTACATTTCAAACCTCAAAAAAATAAAATTGAAAAGGTCCCCCTTTTCACTTACAAAAGTAACAAAATTTGTTGGTGAAAATAATTCCATTTTCATGTCCTTTATACAATAGCATTTTCATCTTTGTTCTTTTAAATGTTAGTGCATGTAGAAGTGCAAGCATTAGTGCATGTAAAAACAAAAACCAGAAAGACCTAAAGTTGATACGTACATTCTTGCTATGGATCAAGCATAGCATGACTGTCTTGGAGGAAAAGAAATTAAGTTGCAAGGTGCTGCAGCTGTAGTGGATTGTGGGAAAAGTGGAGAAGGACAAAGAGGCAGAAGATTTTTAATCACAGGCTTTAATTTAAATCAAAAATTTCTGCTGAGAATTCCTTTGATAATTGCTTCTAATTTCTCTATCATTTGTCTTTTATGTTTTTAGCTATGTTCATTATGGGGAAGATTTTAAATTTAAAATAATTATGCATACTGAATTCTCTGTTGCCTCAATTTTCATTTTATTACATTTCTTTTAATATTATAATGAACAATGTATTCTGATGCATCTAGTTATTAAGGAACATTTGACTAGTCAAATACAACTTTAAAAAACCTTAGTTTCTATTATTTTGGTATTCTATTTTAATGCATTCTTATAGCTTTTATTGTTTTTATTATACCAGTTTTCAGATCTAATTAATTCTGCCAGCACAATAGCTTGTTAAAATGTTTTGAGACAGTAAACAGTGGAGATGTATGCTGTGTATATATATATATATATATATATATATACAACACACACAAATGGTTTGATTATTTTAAGCAAAGTGATTGGATATCAATTGCTTAAAATGAGTAAATTCATTTAAAACAGTTAAATCTGCTGTGTGCATAAAGAACTACAATATCAAAATAAAAATATTGGGAGTTCCATATGATGCTACTCCCTCCTAAAAATATTTAAAACCAAACAAGGTATTTCATAATGTACCCAGAAGGATTGTAATTCAGTTTCCAGTCTCAAGGAGCTACACCTTACTTCTAGATAGTTTATGGTACTGGGATATAGGTTCAGCCTAAATTAAAAATGACTTCTACAAGCTAGAGATACATATCTAGGCTGATGCACCTAGATACGTTTAGATATTGTAAACGATGTAGCTAGATATGTTTAGGTCTTCTGTTTAAAGTCACCAGGGGTCCAGATTCCTTCTTGCTGTTACTACCATCCATAAAGTGTTACACTTGCCCTTTAAAAGCATAAACTGAAAGCGGCATAGGTCACTTCTGCTCACATCCCAATGGAAGACCTTGATGATATGGCTCCACCTAGCTGCTGGGGTGGGACACGATTGAGCGACTTCACTCACTTTTCACTTTCATGCATTGGAGAAGGAAATGGCAACCCACTCCAGTGTTCTTGCCTGGAGAATCCCAGGGACGGGGGAGCCTGGTGGTCTGCTGCCTGTGGGGGTCACACGGAGTCTGACACGACTGAAGCGACTTAGCAGCAGCAGCTGCTGCTGGGGAGGCTGCCGAAGTCTTTATTCTGAGCAATCATAACCAACTCAAGTTTGTGAGAGTAAGTAGCAATCTCTGCCATATACAATAAGGCTCACAAATTTCTTAATATAAAATCACATTGCATTTTTCAAAATTCCACTTGCATCTGTATAATTGAGAATTTAGACTTAAATATTAAGAGGCTACAACTGAATTCCAAAAAATGTTTCCAACAAATAGGGAACATTTAACACTCTTTTCAATATGGCTTTCAATACTGTGCACAACAATGCTAGTCCAGTAGAGTCAAATTATAATAGAATATGCTATCTACAAATATTATCATTAAACACAGTAACATGGTTTTGTTTTCTTACATTGCTTCCTTGTATTGGACACTGGTGATCGCCCAGGCATCCTTTCTCCCTTTCTGTTCTCTTTTTCTTTTTTTGGTCATGTTGTGTGGCATGTGGGATCTTATCTCAGTTCTTTCTTAAATAATTCCAACTTAATTCAAGTGTTCATATAAAAAGCCTCTCTCTCCCTCCATCTTTCACTCTCTCTCAAACACACACACACACGACAAAAACATAAACACTTACAGCATCCATCTCAAGATCACTAAGGAAACCTGGGGTATATAAAGCTGGTGTCGTAGGCAGCAGGGTAGAGGCCAAAAGAATTTGGACCCTTGCTGGCAAGGTTGAGTTGATGAATCAATCCACCTTGATGTCATCCTGGAAGATAATAAATTTTCTTATTTTTAAACTGTCCTAAGTCAGTTTTTCAATCACTGGCTTCACAAAGCCTTCTAACTGATATGCACTACTTCCTAAAAAACTCACTTTACTACTCACAAAAACATTGAGCAATATGATTAGAGTTCAGAAAAGCTATATACAGCTCTAAAAAAGCAAAATTTAGCTCCACATTGTCAAATTTCCATGATGTAATTTCATATATATTCTGAATAAGTTTGGATACAGCTAAAATGATTCAAGTTAAGTCTTAGATTGATCAAATCAAAAGTTTTTCATTTTTAAAGCATAGATTTCAATACAAAATCACTGGAATTTAATTTCTCATCTAACCATATCAGTGTGACCCTCTGAGATTCAGTGTTTATAGAAATATAGCCATTAAATAAGGAACAGAGACCTATTTGCCCACCATTAGGAAACTGTTTCCTTGCTAAGATGTGTCTATTGCTGGGCTTTTTTTTTCCCCATTAGGCTTGTCTTTTCTACAAGAAGAATCCTGAAAGCTTATCTACTTTTATAGGCCAGAAGTGCTGCTTTATTCAAATGGAACTTCAAATGTTCTCACTTTGCAATAGAAATTGTCCTTAAAGGGTCTTAGAATAGTTAGATTCTATTGCAACAAGTATTTATTTCCTTGACTGAAAGATGAAACCATTGTACATTATTTGACTGGGGTTTTTTCTTAGCCTTTTTTCTTTTATTTCATTCCTATTCATGGCTTATTTACAATTTATTATGCTTTGTATCACAAGACACATCATTATAATTGTCAATTCCTTTTAAGCTTTTGAAAGATAATGAAAGAGATAGAGTTTTAAAACTCTGAATAAGAAGTGAAGTAATATTAATGTGTGATTGAATGTCAGCTGTTTGAGTAAAACAGATGATTCAATGATTTCTAAATGCAATACATTCTGGGTGAGATTAAGCTAACAAAACTAAGTCCTCTTAAAACAATCAAAAGAGATATATATGGACTACTTATGACTTCATAGAGAGAAAAGTACTTCTCAGTTCAGAGAAATTCATTAGAAATTAGCTCCCTGATATTAAAAGCAAAAGATTAGTAGTATTGACATATTCTAGTACACAATAGGAAATCAATAACTGAACGTTGCAATCTCAGATTAAAACAAAAGAAAAGGTTGATGTTACAGCTTTTTATTTTACAAAGTGTAAAGAAATAGTGATTACAATTACAGATGCAAATGAAGGAGAAAGTTTTCTTTGACCACATGAAAAGGTCCATTTTTTGTTAGTAAAGATAAATAAGCATGCATTAATATATTTTACATAATTTAGTAGTGCTTTCGGAAATCATCATTGGATGTCAATATTACAATTAGTTAAGAGCATAAAACTATAATGCTAAACCAAACCTTGGCTTTACCACTACTGACTGTGTACCTTTAGGCAAATCAATAAACTTCTCTGGTTCTCAATTCCTCATCTGTAAGATGGCTATGATTATAATAATACTAAATTTCTCATAGGTTTGTTACAAGGATCAAATGGTAAATAAATATTAAGATTTAAAACAGTGCAGGTACTGAAGAAATATAAACTATTAGTAGTAATTTTATATCCATGAAAATTATCAATTCACTCTATATGTTTAAGAAATGTCAGTTAAAAGCATACTTCTATATTTTTCTATTAAAATAGAAATGGTCATACAAACAACACAGTTCTATCAGATAGAATTGTTGAAGTTGTCCCCAAAGGGCCCTTAAACTGTACGAATTTTTTTTTTTCTTTTTGCTATTCCAGCTGGGTGATTTCCACTAGTCTTTGCTCCAGACCTCTGATCTGTTCTGTATCATCTAATCCAAGGCTCTCCAACTCCCGGGCCATGGACTGGTACCCAACAATTAGGAACTGGGCTACAGAGGAGAGGAGCAAGCTAGTCTGTATTTAAAGCCACTCCCCATCACTCACATTACAAGCTCTGCCTCCTGTCAGAACAGCGGCAGCATCATGGGATTTTCCAGGCAAGAATACTGGAGTGGGTTTCCATGCCCTCCTCCAAGGGCACCTTCCCAACCCAGGGATCAAACCCAGGTCTCCTGCATCGCAGGTGAATTCTTTATGGTCTGAGCCACTAGAGAAGCCCATTAGATTCTCACAGGAGGGCAAAGCCTAGTGTGAACTGCCCATGTGAAGAGTCTAGGCTGTGTGCTCCTTGTGAGAATCTAATAATGCCTGATGATCTGGTTCTGCATGCTAGTGAGCTGCACAATTATTTCATTATATTTCATATATAAAATATAGAAATAGTGATAATAGAAATAAAGTGCACAATAAATGTAATGTGCTTGAATCAACCCGAAATCATCTCTCCCTGCACCCCCCCACCGCCTTTCCTGCAGAAAACTTGTCTTCCACAAAACCAGTCCCTGATGCCAAAAAGGATGGGGATGGCTGCTCTGATCTGCCATAGGTTCTCTCTGGCATTATTTTTCATTTAAGTCATTGTATTCTTTAGCTCTGCTGCTGCTAAGTCACTTCAGTCGTGTCTGACTCTGTGTGACCCCATAGACAGCAGCCCACCAGGCTCCCCCGCCCCTGGGATTCTCCAGGCAAGAACACTGGAGTGGGTTGCCATTTCCTTCTCCAATGCATGAAAGTGAAAAATGAAAGTGAAGTCGCTCAGTCGTGTCCGACTCTTCACAACCCCATGGACTGCCGCCCACCAGGCTCCTCCGTCCATGGGATTTTCCAGGCAAGAGTACTGGAGTGGGGTGCCATTGCCTTCTCCGATTCTTTAGGTCTGGTTGGTTCTTTTTATAATTTTTAACTCTTTATTAAAGGTCTCATTGTGTTGTTCCATTTGTCTTCCGAGTTTGGTATGCATCTTTATGATCACTGCCTTGAACTCATTCTCAAGTAGATCTCTTATCTCCAACTCACTTAGCTCTTTTTCTGAGGTATTGTCTTGCTTTTCTTTTTTAATTTAAAATGTATTTACCTTTCTTCTCATTTTGCCTAACCCTTTATTTATAGCTCCGTGTTAGGTGTGTATTAGGCCCTATGTCTCCAAATCTTTGGGAAGTGGTCTTGTGTAGGAGATGCTCTATGAGCTCAGCAGCAGACTCCCCTCTGGCCACCAGAGACAGATGTTCCAGGGGTGTCTGTCTTCTTTATGGGCTGTGTCCTCCCTTCTACTTTGGTGAGGCTGACTGCTGCGGGTACACTGAACCAACTGATTGCAAGGCCTTGCCCTGCATGGTTGCTGTGGGCATGCTGGTGGGCAGGATAGGCGCTCCAGCAGTGCTGGCTGCAAGGCCTAGTGGCATGTGACTGCTACAGGTATGCTTGTGAGTGGGGCAGGCCCCCAGGGCTAATAGGCCATGGGGAGGATTCCAAAACGGTGCCCACCAGTGCCATTGTCAGCAGGGTAGAATAAGATCACAAAGATAGCTGCCACCAGCATCTCAAACCCCAGGGGCAGTCCCAGCTCCCTCAGCCCTCTCCAAGAGGCTCTCCAAGTCACCAAGTGTGTCTGACTCAGGGACATTTCAAAATATTGCCTCTCAACTCAATGTGGGGTTCAGGTGAGAACCTCCTCACTTCTCCAGGAGGATCTCAGCAATTGAGATATCCTTCCTGCTTATGGTCACCTACCTGGGAGTATGGGTCCTGACTAGACCACATCTCCATCCTTCCTACCCATCTGGTTGTGGTTCTTTTTTATATCTCTAGCTGTGGAAAATCTTTTCTGCTACACTTCAGGGCATTCTTAGAAAGGGTTAATTTGTAGGTAGTTGTAAATTTTTTTGGTAATTGAAGTTTGCGCTTTTGCAAAGAGGTGATTTCAGAATCTTCCTACTCCACCATGTTGATCCCTCGCCCTCCTGATATACATTTTGAAAATAATAAATACATTGATTATAGTCACAAAGTATAAACTGCTCAACCAGCTAAAAAGCTTCTTTTTAAATACATTCATTACATTTAATACATTCAAACCACTTATCCTGACATAGCTGGCATTTTATCAGATATAAAAATAATAATGCTTATACTTCCAACTAGTATATGGAGTATTGTGTTTTCATTTAGTTCATATTATTTTTAGGTAATTATTTCTCTTTGACTGAAGTAAACAGGCAATTCATTGTGCTTGTGATATTAATCACATTGATTCTGCTCCCCAAATCAAAAATGTTGAGATACCACACAATTTTCCATACAACATTTGTAACTCCCCATTTAGAAGTCAATTTTTTTTTTTAATAATCATCCCAGGTGGCTAAGTGGTAAAGAATCTGCCCGCCAATGCAGGAGGCATAGAAGACATGGGTTCTATCCCTACGTCAGGAATATCCCCTGGAGAAGGAAATGGCAACCCACTCCAGTGTGGTGTAAAATTCCATGGACAGAGGAGCCTACAGTCCATAGAGTCACAAAAGAGTCAGAAACTAAGTGGCTGAGCACACAATGTTTATATCAGTCAATATAATCAGTTTATATCAATGTTTACACCAGTCAGATTCAGAGAATCCCTTGAGTTCTAGGTAAATAAGCCAAAAATAGTTAGAATTGGAAAAAACTCAGAACATGTTGGACAAATCCTTCTTTTCATAAGTAAAGAAACCAATGCCCACAAAACACCCTGAGATCATGGAGAAGCTCAGGGTCACTGTCTTTATCACACNAGAATTGGAAAAAACTCAGAACATGTTGGACAAATCCTTCTTTTCATAAGTAAAGAAACCAATGCCCACAAAACACCCTGAGATCATGGAGAAGCTCAGGGTCACTGTCTTTATCACACAGAAGATTCAGATTTTTACTTACTACATCCCACTGCTCAGCCCTGTCCTCCAATTATAACCAAACTACTAGAAACAGCAAATGGATTTGATTCTAAAGGCATTATTATGGTCTTTTACAAAGCTGTATTGAGATCTACAGAAAGCTGTCTTTGATTCCACTAAGGATACAGCACTATTAGCAGACAACAACAAAATGGTAATATCCACCATCTCATCTGAGGTTTGCAATGGAATCATTATGTTATCCTGATTAAAGAAATTGCTCTCCTTTGGTCAGTCTGCCCCAGCTATTATCTGAGAACATCTAATCAAAAAGTGCTGGATGGCATGTTCTAACAAGAAAAGAGGCAATTGTAAGTTATTAGAAAATGTTGGTTGACCCTTTATTTACAGTAGGAAGAAACTGCAATAAGATATTCTTGAATCCTGACACATTTCTGGGAAGACTCACAATTTTAATCTTTTAGTCAATTAGAATATTTGTATAATCTATCTTCACTTTACTTCATGCCCAGTGACAATTAGAGAACAACCTTTTCATAAGAGTAAAGAAAAGAGTTATGCATCCACCTAATGAATCATATGTGTACAGGTACCAAACCCTGGAATTCTGCAGGAAATTTCACTTATTTTTCAATTCCTATTTTCAACTGAATTTTCTGATTAATTGGCTTAATCTCCAAATATCTTTGTTGATAGAAATTCAACCACAGAAAGGCCAGTAATCAAAGAATTATTAAAATGAGAAGAATTTCCATATCTCCTTGACTTCACTTTTTTAAAAAGTAGGTTTCTTTTACTTTGCTGTTTATTTCTTAAGAAATATTTGTATCACTCTATTGAAAATAACATGCACAATTAAATCCAAATTTGGTAGAATGTGAAGGTTCAAATAATCTCAATATGAACATTTAACTCTTTTATTCAGTTCAGTCGCTCAGTCGTGTCCGACTCTTTGCAACCCCATGAATTGCAGCACATCAGGCCTCCCTGTTCATCACCATCTCCCAGAGTTCACTCAGACTCACGTCCATCGAGTCAGTGATGCCATCCAGCCATCTCATCCTCAGTNACACACACACACACACACACACACACACAAAACATACATACACACATGGTCAGTTTGTCCATTTTGACTCAGTGATAATTCCCTGGTGGCTCAACTGGTAAAAAATCCATCTGCAATGCAGGAGACCTGGGTTCAACCCCTGGGTTGGGAAGATACCCTGGAGAAGGGAACAGCTACCCACTCCAGTATTCTGGCCTGGAGAATTCCATGGACTATATAGGACATGGGATCACAATGAGTTGGACACAGCTGAGCAACTTTCACTTTCACTTTTTCACAATGACTATTTTTACAGACACTATTATTTATAAATAATAATAGTGTCACTAAATACATGATAAAGGGAATTCTCTGGCAGTCCAGTGGTTAGGACTCAGCTCTTTCACTGCCAGGCCCTGGGTTTGGTTCCTGGTCAGGGAACTAAGATCCCACAAACCATGCAGCTAAAAAAAAAAACAAAAAACCATGATACAGGTTCACAGTTTTACACAATTACATAGCCAGTTTGCGTGGCTTGCTTGATTGATTTAACTCATAAAATAAACAATTAAAATGATTGTAGTTTAAAAAGAGGTTTTTGTTAATATATTGCAGTCTGGACTAATTATCTGGAGAGGTTATATATGCTGGTGGCTGTTATTGGTTAAAAATAATTAATTCCCTATGGGCTATAAGGGATTAACCACTTCTAAACTTCCTCTTATTTATCATGAAGTCTTTTGCTCTACATTTCCTTCAGGGGGAAAAAAAAGTCCTCTTTCTCTTACAGAGCAATATTAATCACACAAGAATAGAAAATCTTCTCATTAAAGCCCTGAAGCTCATTGGGGAAGTTTAAGTTATTCTAACACCTCCCTGATATTGTTGGATCCATATAGCAAAGATCACTGACTTTCCTGCCAGTTAATTGTCTTACATGAGCTAATCTAAATACCAAAGTCCATTTTCTACACCAAGTGGAAAGGAGCACTGTAGCTGTTTCTAAGAAAGCAGCTAATTAGAAGTTTCTCTTCCAAAACACTCTATGTCCTTTAGTCCTGTTACATTAGCACATGCTTATAAGCATGTTACAGATATGCTTCATTTTATGCAACTGATGTTTCTGAAAAGTCAAGGATAGTTAGAACCCATCTGAGGAGCAGCAAAGGTTTCAGGTTAAAGAAACCTATGCAAAAATAATTTTGTCAAATGAAACATTCTGAGGTAAACAACTCTCCTCTAACAGATAAAATTTTTATAAAATCATTGTGGCAACACAAACATAATAATACACCCATAAAGCTGAAGAAACATTGGCAGGACAAAGTCTGCAGTGTAAGAAAAGAAAGAAAAAAGGCAAAGACTAAAGAAACAGGACACACAGATTTACTAAATTAATAATGAGGACAATGGAAGGGAAGAATCTCACCTTCAGAAAGCAAACCCACCTAAGGCTGATTGTCAAGGAATTTTGGAAATTATCTGAGATGATAGNGAAAAGAAAGAAAAAAGGCAAAGACTAAAGAAACAGGACACACAGATTTACTAAATTAATAATGAGGACAATGGAAGGGAAGAATCTCACCTTCAGAAAGCAAACCCACCTAAGGCTGATTGTCAAGGAATTTTGGAAATTATCTGAGATGATAGTGAACAGCTAAGGAAGCCATTTAAGAGAGAAAAAGCCTCTTATGCAGTCTAACCAAGTGGAAAGTATACATATGAAAGATATCCTCTCCCACTTAGTTCATGCACTAGAAAAAGCATTCATGAAGTTAACTAAAGTATCAATTTTTAAGTTCTAAGTCTTTCCAACTAAAGAATAAACAGCATGACAAATGTTATGCATTTTTAAGTTCTCTGGCAACCACTGGATTGAACAAACTAAACAAATATAATTTCCCTGAAAACCCTTACTTTTGAGTTTAAGCATGTTATCATAAATGGTAAAGCTTCAACAGAAAGATTGTGTTTCCCCAATTCAAGTCATTGAAATTTTTGCTAAAATTATTTTCAGAAATTAAGGATAAGAGCATCACAAATGACTAAAAGTTATATTAAAATACATGAAAAATGATACAGAAAAAATTGACACAAGGAAATAGGAAATAATTAAATATAAATATTTTATTAAATTTGATTTAGAGTATTTATGTGAAACTTCCTAGGTGGCTCAGTGGTAAAGAATCTGCCTACCAATGCAGGAGATGCAAGAGACATGGCTTCAATTCCTGGGTCAGGAAGATCCCCTGGAACAGGAAATGGCAACCCACTCCAGTATCCTTGCCTGGAGAATCCCCATGGACAGAGGAACCTGGCAGGCTACAGTCCATTGGGTCACAAAGAGTCAGACACAACTGAGCAGCTAAGCACAGCACAGTTCAGGACACATGGCTAGTGTAGAATAACGGCTGTTCTTGACAAGGTTATGGAGAGGAGAGGAAAGGCGTCTCATGCCAGTTGGAAAAAGCCATGGGCTTTATTACTGCTGAAGGTAACAAATCATTAAGAAGTATATGGACAAATGATGAATATATGCCTGTTTTGACATCCTTCAGATTAAATTTCAATTAAGGAATATGGTCACAAGCTTCAATAAGGTTTGAGCAAGAAGAACAAACTAGAAATAAAAAAGGTCTAAATCTGAAGTCTTTCCAAGCTATTACAGTTTTCTTAGCATATCCCAAATATCAAATACTTTATAAGATGTTCTTCACTATGTATATGCATTGCTGTCTCATACACCTACAAGTTTCAGCACATAAGTTTTGTTATGAAGACTTCAAACTTTTCAGTTACCACCTACAGATAGGATCCTATTTTAGTGAACATACAACCAATGTGGTTTGTGGTCTTAGACCAGATTTTTTTCAGGTTTTGACTTAAACACCTGAGTGGAAATTTGAGAAGAGATGAGGAGTTGATGGGTTCCATTTTTACCACTTGGGAGATTTTCAGTAAGCAATTAAATATTCACATCTGAATATTCTACACTAGCCAAAACTAAAATGGGCTAAAAATAAATATTTGGGGTTCATGAACAAATGATGGGAACTGAAGCCAAGAAAGTACTGAAGATTATTCAGATGGGCTATTCAGAGGACCAGTGTGAAGTGATATGAGAAAGAGTCTAGGAAACAATAAACACCTTGAAGAAAAAAGAACTTGTTATTTAATGCTAAGCCAGAAAAAAGTAAGAATTTCTTATTGAACGACTACTTTTCAAAGCCTGTTCTGTATGAAGCTGTAGCATTTTACTGCCTTTCATTTTGAGTTCATTTTCACTTTACTAATCATGCAGCACACAGACCCATACACACAAACACAGACTTCATAATTGTGGTTATACAACAAATGTTTATGAAATATTTACTAGGTACCAGATACTGTGCTAAGTTTTTATATAAGTTCACTCATTTAATCTTCATAACAGCCTGCTCTACCTATCTGTGGCCATGTAACAAACTAACAGAAAACTCGGTATTTNATGTTTATGAAATATTTACTAGGTACCAGATACTGTGCTAAGTTTTTATATAAGTTCACTCATTTAATCTTCATAACAGCCTGCTCTACCTATCTGTGGCCATGTAACAAACTAACAGAAAACTCAGTATTTTACAACAATAGCCATTTATTATATGTCATGATTAATGAAATCAAGTCAAGGGATCAGGTAGGGGATAATATCATACTTTAACTCCACATGAAGTCAGCTGAGGTCACTAGATGACATTCAGCTGGTCCAGATTTAACACAATTAGCAAAACTAAAATTTTTGGTAGTTTGAAAGACAAGTAAATTATTACTGGGCACAGAGCACTCATAGATTTAACAGAGGACACAAGCTTTATCAACATACAACCCTCAAAAAGTTTATATTTTAGTGAAGGGAATGAGGGCAATAACCTCAGCACAAAATCATTATTATGTATTATTAATCAAGTGCTGTGGAATATCTATGGCACTTCAGAGGAAGAAAAGAGTCTGATTTGCACCGGTCCTCTATCTGTATGGAGCGTGTCCTCTGCCGTCATGACCACCTCAAATGTCACAGCCTCCTGAAGGCATTCCTGAATCTCCAAACTCTCTGTCCCTCGAACCTCTGTTGTTACACTCTTTACATTTATCTCAGGATACTCATTTTACCTCAATTTTTATATAGTTATGTTTGCCCTTTTCTAATTTCCTCTCCTCTATTAACCAGACCATTTGTCTTACTCATCTTTAGCTCTTATCACATAACACAGAAAAAAATGAATCAATAATTATGAACTAATTTTGACTATGAACCTATTAAAGAATTATTGAGTGTCCACTTAAACTGTTGATTATCTACTATATACCAAGAACTAGGTATAGAGAGTTTAATAAAATATTTATATGGCATGCTAAGTTGCTTCAGTCATATCCAACTCTGTGTGACCCAATAGACTGCAGCCTGCCAGGCTCCTCTGTCCATGGGGATTCTCCAGGCAAGAATACTGGAGTGGATTGCCATGCTCTCCTAAAAGGGATCCTCCCAATTCAGGGATCAAACCCACATCTCGTGTCTCTGGCATTGGCAGGTGGGTCCTTTATCATTAGCACCACCTGGGAAGCCAATAAAACATGGTCCATGTACAAGAGTTGACAATATAGTTGTCAATTAGATCCAAAATAGAGTTCAAGGATTCACACTATTACAATTAAGGCACCCATGATAATGTCTTGAATACAATTTAAAGCAAAAGATTTACCTAACACAAATTTTACAACTTCNGATTTCTTTGGAAGGAATGATGCTAAAGGTGAAACTCTAGTACTTTGGCCACCTCAAAGAGTTGACTCATTGGAAAAGACTCATGCTGGGAGGGATTGAGGGCAGAAGGAGCAGAAGACGACAGAGAATGAGATGGCTGGATGGCATCACTGACTCGATGGATGTGAGTCTGAGTGAACTCCAGGAGCTGGTGATGGACAGGGAGGCCTGACGTGCTGCTATTCATGGGGTTGCAAAGAGTCGGACACGACTGAGCGATTGAACTGAACTGAACTGGACTGCAAGGAGATCCAACCAGTCCATTCTGAAGGAGATCAGCCCTGGGATTTCTTTGGAAGGAATGATGCTAAAGGTGAAACTCTAGTACTTTGGCCACCTCAAAGAGTTGACTCATTGGAAAAGACTCATGCTGGGAGGGATTGAGGGCAGAAGGAGCAGAAGACGACAGAGAATGAGATGGCTGGATGGCATCACTGACTCGATGGATGTGAGTCTGAGTGAACTCCAGGAGCTGGTGATGGACAGGGAGGCCTGACGTGCTGCTATTCATGGGGTTGCAAAGAGTCGGACACGACTGAGCGATTGAACTGAACTGAACTGGACTGCAAGGAGATCCAACCAGTCCATTCTGAAGGAGATCAGCCCTGGGATTTCTTTGGAAGGAATGATGCTAAAGGTGAAACTCTAGTACTTTGGCCACCTCAAAGAGTTGACTCATTGGAAAAGACTCATGCTGGGAGGGATTGAGGGCAGAAGGAGCAGAAGACGACAGAGAATGAGATGGCTGGATGGCATCACTGACTCGATGGATGTGAGTCTGAGTGAACTCCAGGAGCTGGTGATGGACAGGGAGGCCTGACGTGCTGCTATTCATGGGGTTGCAAAGAGTCGGACACGACTGAGCGACTGAACTGAACTGAACTGAATCACTGAAACCCACGTGAAAGTCATCTTATTTGGAAAAATAAAATATCTTTGTAAATCAAATTAAGAACCTTGAGGTGAGTTCATCCTGGATTATCAGAGTACGTCCTAAATTCAATGACAAGAGTCCTTTTATGAGAAAGGCAGAGGGAAATTTCAGAACAGAAGACACAGACTAGGAGACCATGTGAAGATGGGGCCACAGGCTGGAATTACACCACAAACTAAGGAGTGCCTGAAGCCACCAGAAGCTGCTAAAGATGAAAAGCATTCTACCTTTGAGTCTTCAGAGAAGTGCACCCTTGTTGACACCTTGATTTTGGATATCTGGCCTCCAGAGCTGTAAAAAAATACATTTCTCTTAAGTCACAAAAAAAAAAAAAAGAAAAAAAAAAAGAAAACTCAGTAGGCCAAGGGCTGAAAATAAATGTTAACATTTGACTGATAACAGCTTCAGAATATCAATGGTAGATCAATATCCTTATTAACAAAAGTATGTTACTTAAATTCTATTTCACCTGCCCTTTGGATTTATCATCAATATATTTTATCCTTAAAGTGATATATAAATTTTCATATTCCTTTATCAAAACTTTTAGCATGACTTATGAAAAGTATGAGTTTGAGTGAACTCCGCGAGTTGGTGATGGACAGGGAGGCCTGGATACTGCAGTTCATGAAGTCGCAAAGAGTTGGACGCGACTGAGCAACTGAACTGAACTGATGAAAAGCAAATCTTGCTATTTTCAATTCACAGTGCTTTTTTTTCTTTCTTAAAATTTTTACTTTTGAGTAAGAAGTCTTACAGGTACACACGGAAAAGCAATACATGATCACCATTGAAAGCTAAGAGTCTAGTCAGAAAGTTTTCACATCTGTCACCCAACACTGATGCTGAGTATGACATGCTGCAAGGCTCGAAGAAATGGCAGTTAGTATTACTCCCTCTTCATTTCCCTCTCCTTCAGCAGAATCCATACCAACCTCCTCATAATCCTCCTCAAGTGCAGCCATGTCCTCACGGGCCTCAGAAAACTCTCCTTCCTCCATGCCCTCACACACATGCCAGTGAACAAAGGCATGCTTTGCACACATCAGGTCAAACTTGTGGTCCAGGTGAGCCCAGGCCTCAATGATGGCTATGGTATTGCTCAGCATGCACACAACTTGCTGTACGTTGGCCAGGTCTCCACCAGGTACCACAGCAGGAGACTGCTAATTGATTCCAACCTTGAAGCCAGCAGGGCACCAGTCCACAAACTGGATGCCACACTTGGTCTTGATGGTAGCAATAGCGGCATTGACGTCTGTGGGAACCACATTACCACAATACAAGTAGCAAGCCATTTACCATGGCAAGGATCACATTTTACCATCTGGTTGGCTGGTTCAAAGTAAGCACTGATGATCTCTGCTACAGAAAGCTGTTCAAGGTAGGCTTTCTGAGCAGAGATGATGGGGCATATGTGGCCAGCGGGAAGTGAATGTGGGGATAGGGCACCAGGTTCAGGTTGGTCTGAAACTCTATCAGATCCACATTCAGGGCTCCATCAAACCTCAGGGAAGCAGTGATGAAGGACACTAGCTGGCTAATAAGGTGGTTAAGATTTGTGTAGGTCAGGCACTCAATATCAAGGTTTCTATGACAGATGTCATAGATGGCCTCATTGTCTACCAAGAAGGCACAATCAGAGTGCTTCAGGGTGGTGTGGGTGGTGAGGATGGAGTTGTAGGGCTCAACTACAGCTGTGGGAAGCTGGGGTAGGGCTCAACTCTATCTTGCACTTCTTGCCATAATCGACAGAGAAATGTTTCATCAGCAAGGAGGTGAACCCAGAACCAGTTCCCCCATCAAAGCTGTGGAAAGCCAAGAAACCCTGAAGATCTGTGCACTGGTCAGCCAGTTTCTGAATTCAGTGCATGACAAGGTCAATGATCTCCTCGCCAATGGTGTAGGGACCTTGGGCATGGTTATTGGCAGCATTTTCTTTGCCTGTGATGAGCTGCTCAGGGTGGGAGAGTTGGCGGTAGATGCCAGTTCAAACCTCATCAATGACTGTGGGTTCCAGATCTACAAACACTGTGCTGGTCACATGCTTGCCAGTGCCTGTGTCACTGAAGAAGGTGTTGAAAAAGTCATATCCTCCCTCAGTAGTCTTGTCATTGCACCTCTGGCCGTTGGGCTGGATGCCATGCTCCAGGCAGTAGGGCTCCCAGCAGACATTACTGATCTGGACACCAACCTGGCCAACGTGATGGAGATGCAGTCATGCACGGAGGTACAGGTCAGCAGGCACGGGCAGCAGGAGTAGACACCAGGTCCCAGTTGCCATCCCAACAGGCTAGGAGCCGAGGTAAGCAACGCACTGTCACAGTGCTTTAGTAAATGAGGGTGTTTTTTCATTAAATCAGCAATAGCAATTTTCTAACTCAAAATAAAGGCTAAAAATTCAGGGACTGCTTAATGACTTTTGTACATAACAAATTCTTTTAGTAGGCATGATCAGTTCTAATTTATCCCCTATTAATCAATTGGAACTCAAGGTGACCTTCCATGAAAAATCCACAAATTAAACAAGTCTTTCAAACAAACAAAATCTTTTCTATTCATTTCCCTTAACAATGGACCTGCTTACAGTTACTTTAAGTTTTCTATTTGCTCATATCAAAATAAAACCTAAAGAAAATCAATGAAAATTCAGCCAGAATAAAATATAAAATGATGATAAAGTTTAAAGAGTTAATTTTTGCAGAGAGATTTGAATTGTAGCAATAAAAGTCTTTCAGTACACATAAATAATTTCTACCTGAGAAATTTAAAAAAATATTTTATTTATTTATTTGACTACACTGGGTCTTAGCTGTGGCATGTGGAATGTTCTAGTTGCAGCCTATGGGATCTAGTTCTCTGACCAGGAATTGAACCTGGACCCCTGCATTGAGAGCACAGGCCTTAACCACTGGACCATCAGGGAAGTCCCTCTACTTGAGAAATTTAGGCATATGCTACTAAGCATAGATGATAATCAGTGAGAAGGTAATTCTTGGTTTTATTAGCATCTTTATATACACAAAATGTAAATTTGATTATAATAGAATAATTATGAGAATAATTATCCAACACAAGTGGATATCATTCTCTGTTCTTTTAAACTAGAGTATGTATTAGTAATTCTCTGGTGACTTTCCCCTGAGAAGTTGTCTATACTCGATTATTTTAAAAGAAGACACATTAGAAGACATCTATTAAGCAATGCTCAAACAGAGCCCTGATTCAGGAAGAAAGAACATTGAAATGTGCTTTAATCTACAAGAACTTATTTTTCACTGTAGAGTTAGAAGAAGCTAGCTCTTTTCCCTCTAAAAAAAGGGGAGACTAGAAACAGAGTCACAAGACATAGGTAACTCACAGAACTTTAATATTGCTTCCTATCCTCCTGAGGGGCTTCACAGCTGGGGCTAGTGGTAAAGAATGCGCCTGCCAGTGCAGGAGACGTATGAGACATGGGCTCAATCCCTGTTGGGAAGATCTCCTGGAGAAGGGCACAGCAACCCACTCCAGTATTCTTGCTTGGAGCATGCCATGGACAGAGGAGCCTGGAGGGCTACAGTCCAGCAGGTCACAAAGAGGCAGACACGACTGAAGCAACTTAGCACACACACACATCCTCCTGAGACCCGGTGAGTTAAAACCAATAGTGGAGAGGATCTTATTCAAAGAAAGATTATAATTTCTCACCATTATAAGCAGGATATAATAATGTACCCAGTCTGAAAAAAATAACAAATGGTGTTATTATTTCTCCAGTTTAAGAGTCCACACAGGAACTGTATCAATCCTTACCTTTTCAAGAGGTAATAATACATCATCAGGAAATCTCAATGTGACCAACAGAAACGGCACAGGTCATAAAGTCAAGACTTTCAGCTGTTGACTGAAATGTGTTTTCCCTTTATTCCACGACACAAAACTAAACAAAAATTTCCAGGCTTGTGTGACTATTTTTCTCCATAGAATAAAATGTGACACATGCCTCTAATGGATCTAAGTCTTAGGACCATGAGCATGCCTCTACCACGCTGTCTTTCTCTTTCTCACCCCGTAGCCACAGAGACTCCATTTCTACCATGCAAAGAATGACAATCCTAAGGGTATGACTGGGCAACAAATGGAAAACACTTGTGTCTCTGAATAACCTCATGGAGCAGAGTTGAACCTTTTGGTGTGGGCTGTTATTTAAAAAAGAAGCCAGATTCCATCTTCTTTAACATATTGACTCATTGTTCTCTTTGCCATAGCATCCTGAGTGCATGCGTACTCAGTTACTTCAGTCATGTCCAACTCTTTGTGATCTTATGGACTGTAGTTCACCAGGCTCCTCTGTCTATGGGATTCCCCAGGCAAGAATATTGCAGTGGGTTGCCATACCTCCTTCAGGGGATCTTCCCGACTTGGGGATCAAACCCACATGTCCTGCATCACAAGTGGATTCTTTACTCACTGAGGCACCTGGGAAACCTGCCATAGCATTCTAGTCTTAGACTAATAGAGACAAATATTTCCTGTTCACTGAAATTATCCAAGATATACATTATCAGTACTTCGCTTCATTATTCTTGATCAGCATATGTATGATCTAATTGAGAATAGCCAGGCATCCACATATCCAAACATAAGTAATCTTTAAAAAGAACAAATTCTGCTAATGTAACCCAAGTATAGTGATAATACCTAAATTCAACAACTGTAGATAATCAAACTTCATGATTGGACTTTATATAAAAACTTGGAACTTCCAAATTACTGAAGGTCAGAGTCTGGTGATCAATAAAAGAAGGACAGTTTTAAAAAGACTTTATAAAGTGACATTTGACATTTAAAAAATCATTTAAAGCTTTTTTCAACAAGAAGATATTTAATAACAGTGTATTTTTGTTTTACAGTTTGTATAAAATATAAGTAAATTACCCTGCACCTAATTTATGATATTTCTATACACTTATTCAAATCTACCTTGCTTCCTCACAAATGCTCATAATTCTTTTAATACAGTCAAATGTCTATTAAAGGAAAGATAAGATTCTAGATAATCTTCTGAGAAGGAAAAACAATTTGAATTTATATCCCATTATAAAAGATTGATTTCATATATTTTTCCAAAAATATTTTTTATTGAAGGATAGGGTACATGTGAGAGTTGGACTATAAAGAAAGCTGAGTGCCAAAGAATTGATGCTTTTGAACTGTGGTGTTGGAGAAGACTCTTGAGAGTCCCCTGGACTGCAAGGAGATCCAACCAGTCCATCCTAAAGGAGATCAGTCCTGGGTGTTCACTGGAAGGATTGATATTGAGGCTGAAACTCCAATTCTTTGGCCACCTGATGTGAAGAGCTGACTCACTGGAAAAGCCCCTGATGCTGGAAAAGATTGAGAGCAAGAGGAGATGAGGGCAACAAAGGATGAGATGGTTGGATGGCATCACCGACTCAATGGACATGAGTTTTAGTGGACTCTGGGAGTTGGTGATGGACAGGGAGGCCTGGAGTGCTGCGGCTCAAGGGGTCGCAAAGAGTCAGACACGACTGAGAGACTAAACTGAACTGAGGGTACATAAAAAGTAGAAATGACTGAGGTATTTCTAAGAATGAAAAGCTGTACTTAATCTACTTTTAATTTAGTCTAGAGTTGATTGATTCTACTGCAAATAAAATTATAATGAAAAGAAATTAATAAATAAACTAAATAATCAGCCAACAAAGAAATGTAGTATTGTTAATAGCAGATGTATGATTATAATTACAGTAGAAATCAGTTTTATATTGAAACAGCTAATAATAATTTTTTTTCTAGAATTCATATAAGAAAACCAGTCTTCTCCCTGAAATTCATCCTTCTTGATCACTGGTAAATGATTATTTTGTTAAATTGGCAAAAATATAGGATATTTAACATCTCTAAGACAGTTTCCTTATTTGTAAAATAATAAAAATAATACCTACATTATAAACTCACTGTAAGGTTAAAAAAATTACATAAGTGAACTATCAACACAATTCCTACTATTTATAGAAATTCAATAATTTTTTCTCTTTTTTAATTCTTTTATTGTTTTGTAAAANGGGGCTGGTGCACTGGGATGACCCAGATGGATGGTATGGGGCTGTCTCTTATACACATCTCTTACATTATAAACTCACTGTAAGGTTAAAAAAATTACATAAGTGAACTATCAACACAATTCCTACTATTTATAGAAATTCAATAATTTTTTCTCTTTTTTAATTCTTTTATTGTTTTGTAAAATGCAAAATTCCTCAGCTACTTGTTTTGTCTGAGCCAAAGACCAGAATCTAGCAAAAAATATTATACAGTTATTTTGAATGTACTAACTTTCTTTTGCCAGCTTTTTATTATAATAATAATAGCTAATGAGAATTCCCTAACCCCAGTGGCCTAGTGGTTAGGAATCGGTGCTTTCACTATAGCTACCTGGGTTTGATCCCTGGTCGGTGAACTGAGATCCCACAAGCCACATGGAGTGGCCAAAACCAAAAATCTAACATTTGAAGGAAGCTTACAATTTTATGTCATAATCTTTGAAAGGCTTTATAGATGTAGAAACTGAAATTCAGGTAGGTTAAGAAATTTCCAAAGGTCACATAGCTAGTAATTTGGAGAGCTGCTGTTTTCAAGTAGGAAATCAAACTCCAGAGAACAAGTCTTCACTCATTATCTTACACCACCTCTCAATGTTATTTTCATAATATCTGACTGAATATAAAATAGACAATCCCATTTTAAAAATTATTATCTAACAGTTCTTAAAAAGATCCACTTTGACCTCTCTTTATAAACCCTACATTGTACACAACTCTCCATTCGTAAAATTTTTATTTCATTATTGCCTTTAAAATGTTTATCAAATATTGCCATAGTTAACCTAAGAGTCGACTTTCTTATGACAAGGGTTATGAAGGAGATTTAGGAATTATCGTACTTTAGAGCTAAAGGGCAGAGAAGGCAATGGCACCGCACTCCAGCACTCTTGCCTGGAAAATCCCATGGATGGAGGAGCCTGGTAGGCTGCAGTCCATGGGGTCGCTAGGGGTCAGACAGGACTGAGCGACTTCACTTTCACTTTTCACTTTCATGCATTGGAGAAGGAAATGACAACCCACTCCAGTGTTCTTGCCTGGAGAATCCCAGGGACGGGGGAGCCTTATGGGCTGCCATCTATGGCACAGAGTCGGACACGACTGATGCGACTTAGCAGCAGTAGCAGAGCTAAGGGAGTTTAAAAATGGACTCTAGATTGAGCATGACTCAACCATTTAGAACATATTAAAGGCTTCCCTGGTGACTCAGACAATAAAGAATCTGTCTGAAATGAGAGAGATCTGGGTTCAAACCCTAGGTTGGGAAGATCTCCTGGAGAAGGGCGTGGCAACCTACTCCAGTGTTCTTGCCTGGAGAATCACATAGACAGAGGAGCCTGGCAGGCTGCATTCCATGGGGTCACGGAAAAGCAACTTAGCACACACACAGAGGATGAAAATTATTTACTCTACTTAGCCCATCATCTTACAAAATTAACTGTTTAAATTATGATTTTTCACAATGATCTTCAAGTCTCCTAAATCAATGTTTTTTCCACTATGAAATCTTTCTTTTCTCAAGCTTTTGTGAAACTGGACATTATTCCAGGGAAGTATTGTCTTAATGAACAGTGACATTNTTACAAAATTAACTGTTTAAATTATGATTTTTCACAATGATCTTCAGGTCTCCTAAATCAATGTTTTTTCCACTATGAAATCTTTCTTTTCTCAAGCTTTTGTGAAACTGGACATTATTCCAGGAAAGTATTGTCTTAATGAACACTGACATTCCTTACTGAACAGAAAATTAAACAAAAGAAATAGACTAGGTTTTAATATACGCTGTTTCATATATTAATATATTTTAGTGCTTTAAAGGCTATCTTTCCATTATTTTTTGGATTCTATTGTTTACTTAGAAAGGATAGTTGTCACTCTTATTTTACCTTTATTAGCTCCTGTGAGGGCAATATATCTCCCCCCCCCTTAGATGTTTTCTTTCAAAAAGAGAGGTTTTCTTTCTGTCTTTGGTTTTCAAAAGTTTTATCATGATTTGCCTAGATGTGTGTGCTCCATAACAAGAGAAGCCACTGCAGTGAGAAGCCTGGATACCACTCACTGTAACTAGAGAAAGCCTGTGCAAAAGCAATGAAGACCCAGTGCAGTCAAATATTTTAAAAAATAAAATAAACCAAAAAAGAAGCCTTTTATAAATATAGAATTAATACATAACTAAGGGAAAAAAGTAGGAGAGATATTATCAGTCAATAAGACTTATCAAAAGATTACTAGAGGCTGGAAAGTGCCAGAAGACAATTATCTAAATGAAATTAAAAATGAATTAGAAAATAAAGTTGAGCCCTTCTTCTAAGTCTAAAGTAGAAATGTAAAGAGTCAGAAAGTACTAGAGAAAAGATGAATTATAAGGAACCATCATAGAAATCCAGCACATGAATAACAGAAATTCAAAAAGAATGAATGAAGAAAATGGAGAAGAAAGAGAAAGAACAGATCAACTCTTTACAGCTGAAATATTTGAGTATTTAAAGTACAAAGTAAAAGAGGGCTGAGGAATAGGATGGGGAGACCACTTTCTCCCCCAGAAATTCATCAAAAGAACATTTGAACAATGAGAAAATTCCACAAAACTACTTCTAAATGCCGGTAGAGTACATCAGGCACCCAGAAAAGCAGCCTATTGCCTTCAAAGTTCAGTTCAGTTCAGTTCAGTTGCTCAGTCCTGTCAACTCTTTGCAACCCAATGAATCGCAGCACGCCAGGTCTCCCTTTTCATCACCATCTCCCGGAGTTCACTCAGACTCACGTCCATCGAGTCAGTGATGCCATCCAGCCATCTCATTCTCTGTTGTCCCCTTCTCATCCTGCCACCAATCTCTCCCAGCATCAGACTCTTTTCCAATGAGTCAACTCTTCGCATGAGGTGGCCAAAGTACTGGACTTTCAGCTTTAACATCATTCCTTCCAAAGAAATTCCAGGGCTGATCACCTTCAGAATGGACTGGTTGGATCTCCTTGCAGTCCAAGGGACTCTCAAGAGTCTTCTCCAGCACCACAGTTCAAAAGCATCAATTCTTCGGCACTCAGCCTTCTTCACAGTCCAACTCATACATCCATACATGACCACTGGAAAAACCATAGCCTTGACTAGACGGACCTTAGTCGGCAAAGTAATGTCTCTGCTTTTGAATATTCTATGTAGGTTGGTCATAACTTTTCTTCCAAGGAGTAAGTGTCTTAATTTCATGGCTGCAGTCAACATCTGCAGTGATTTTTGAGCCCAAGAAAATACAGTCTGACACTGTTTCCACTGTTTCCCCATCTATTTCCCATGAAGTGATGAGACCGAATGCCGTGATCTTTGTTTTCTGAATGTTGAGCTTTAAGCCAACGTTTTCACTTTCCACTTTCACTTTCATCAAGAGGCTTTTTAGTTGCTCTTCACTTTATTCCATATGGGTGGTGTCATCTGCATATCTGGGGTTACTGATATTTCTCCCGGAAATCTTGATTCCAGCTTGTGTTTCTTCCAGTCCAGGGTTTCTCATGATGTACTCTGCATATAATTAAATTACCAGGGTGACAATATACAGCCTTGACATACTCCTTTTCCTATCTGGAACCAGTCTGTTGCTCCATGTCCAGTTCTAACTGTTGTTTCCTGACCTGTGTACAGATTTCTCAAGAGGCAGGTCAGGTGGTCTGGTATTCCCATCTCTTTCAGAATTTTCCACAGTTTATTGTGTTCCACACAGTCAAAGGCTTTGGCATAGTCAATAAAGTGGAAGTAGATGTTTTTCTGGAAATCTCTTGCTTTTTCCATGATCCAGTGGATGTTGGCTATTTAATCTCTGGTTCCTCTGCCTTTTCTAAAACCAGCTTGAACATCAGGAGGTTCATGGTTCACGTACTGCTGAAGGCTGGCTTGGAGAATTTTGAGTATTTCTTTACTAGTGTGTGAGATAAGTGCAATTTTGCGGTAGTTTTTAGCATTCTTTGGCATTGCCTTTCTTTGGGATTGGCATGAAAACTGTCCTTTTCCAATCCTGTGGCCAATGCTGAGTTTTCCAAATTTGCTGACATATTGAGTGCAGCACTTTCACAGCATCATCTTTCAGGCTTTGAAACAGCTCAACTGGAATGCCATCACCTCCACTAGCTTTGCTCATAGTGATGCTTTCTAAGGCTCACTTGACTTCACATTCCAGGATGTATGGCGCTAGATGAGTGATCATACCATCATGATTATCTGGGTCATGAAGATTTTTTTGTACAGTTCTTCTGTGTATTATTGCCGCCTCTTCTTAATATCCTCTGCTTCTGTTAGGTCTCTACCATTTCTGTCCTTTATCGAGCCCATCTTTGCATGAAATGTTCCCTTGGTGTCCCTAATTTTCTTGAAGAGATGTCTAGTCTTTCCCATTCTGTTGTTTTCCTCTATTTCTTTGCATTGATGACTGAAGAAGGCTTTCTTATCTCTTCTTGCTATTCTTTGGAACTCTGCATTCAGATGCTTATATCTTTCCGTTTCTCCTTTGCTTTTTGCCTCTCTTCTTTTCACAGCTATTTGTAAGGCCTCCCCAGACAGCCATTTTGCTTTTTTGCATTTCTTTTCCATGGGGATGGTCTTGATCCCTGTCTCCTGTACAATGTCAGGAACCTCATTCCATAGTTCATCAGGCACTCTATCTATCAGATCTAGGCCCTTAATTCTATTTCTCACTTCCACTGTATAATCATAAGGGATTTGATTTAGGTCATACCTGAATGGTCTAGTGGTTTTCCCTGCTGCTGCTGCTGCTGCTGCTAAGTCACTTCAGCCATGTCCAACTCTGTGAGACCTCATTGACGGCAGCCCACCAGGCTCCCCTGTCCCTGGGATTCTCCAGGCAAGAACATACTTTCTTCAATTTAAGTCTGAATTTGGTAATAAGGAGTTCATAATCTGACAGTCAGCTCCTGGTCTTGTTTTTGCTGACTGTATAGAGCTTCTCCATCTTTGGCTACATAGAATATAATCAATCTGATTTTGGTGTTGACCATCTGGTGATGTCCATGTGTAGAGTCTTCTCTTGTGTTGTTGGAAGAGGGTGTTTGCTATGACCAGTGCATTTTCTTGGCAAAACTCTATTAGTCTTTGCCCTGCTTCATTC
>SJYW01010881.1:55385-69768 GCA_006410735.1 Raphicerus campestris
GCCGGTAGGCTCCGGCGGGGGCGGGCTCCGCGGCCTTCGGGCTCAGGCGCGGCCCGACGCCGGGCTCCGTGCGAGCGGAAGGGAGTCCCCGGGAGGACGAGGCCGCACGCTCACGGGGCGCCGAGGCGGGGGGCCGGCGCCCGCTGCCTCCCCGGGGTGGGGGAGGTCGGCGCCCGCTGGGCCCCCGGGAGGAGGAGGGTCGGCGCCCGTTGCCCCCCCAGGATGGGGGAGGTCGGCGCCCGTGGCTTCCCTGGGCGGGCAGGGTCGGCGCCCGCTGGGTCCCCAGGATGGGGGAGGTCGGCGCCCGCTGCCTCCCCGGGATGGGGAGGTCCGCACCCACCGGCGGTCCCCGGGAGGAGGAGGGCCGGCGCCCGCTGCCCCCCCAGGATAGGGGGAGGTCGGCGCCCGTGGCTTCCCGGGGCGGGCAGGGTCGGCGCCCGCTGGGTCCCCGGGAGGAGGCGGCACCCTGGGCCTAGAGTATCCGGCTGTAGAGGAGCACCCGGACACCNAGGTCGGCGCCCGCTGCCTCCCCGGGATGGGGAGGTCCGCACCCACCGGCGGTCCCCGGGAGGAGGAGGGCCGGCGCCCGTTGCCCCCCCAGGATGGGGGAGGTCGGCGCCCGTGGCTTCCCGGGGCGGGCAGGGTCGGCGCCCGCTGGGTCCCCGGGAGGAGGCGGCACTCTGTGCCTAGAGTATCCGGCTGTAGAGGAGCACCCGGACAGCGCTTGGACGGAGGGTCCAGGCCCAGCTGTGTCCCTCGGTTTCTTGGGTGACACTTGAGGGGTCCTGAGCTGGGAGTCCTCTTCTGCCCCCGGCCCTGGAGTCCTGTCTCCCGCGCGGCTACTGTGTGCTTGTCTAAGAGCAAGGCTCGGGCTCCTGGGGAGTGGCCTCTAGCCCCCGTTCAGGCTGGGTTGGGCTGCCTGACCGTGAGCAGTGAGGTTTGTTTGTTTTAATGACAGTCACAGCCTTCAGCTCGAACAAGGTGCTGGTTCATGCTTTGATGTGGCTTCACCAGGGAAGTCCCCGCAGCCCCGGCTCTTCCCCCTCCCGTCGGGGTGGACAGATCTTGTCTGTGTCTCTGCCAGCCGGAGACGAATCTATCCGCACAACGTCTTTCTGAGTTTGAGGAAAGCAGGTCTTGTTGGAAGCCCTTTGGGCACAGGAGCTCTTTCTGAGCGTTTGAATGGGACGTAGCAGGCCTTCGTGACAGACATGGGTGTGGAAAGGTCCCGGAGTCCGCAGGGTGGATTCTGGCCCCTGACTTCACGTCTCCATCTTTTCTTCACCCAGTGGCTTGGAGCAGGCTGAGCGTCGGCCTTCCTCCGTTCTACCCGGTGGCTCATCTCATCTAAGAAGATCGGGGCGCAGATCCATCATTCCCCTGGGGCAGGGGCGGGTGTCGGTTCTGTCCCGGGTCAGACCTGCTGGGAGCTCCGTGCCTTCGTCAGGCAGGACCCACAGGCAGATATACACAGGCCTGCTGGGACCCAGACCAGGGGAGCACGTGGTGAAGGCGGGCCTCCTCTCATCCTGAGGGATGTTGGCCCTGCACTGAGGTAGGGCTGTGACAGGGCCCAGGCGGCAGATGGTGTCTGGATGTGAGGCCTGTGCTGTTGAGGTCCCAGTGACCCGGACGACTGGCACGCCCTCTTGTCGGGGTCTCGGGCCCCACACGTGGACTGGCAGGGCTGTGGGGGTGCTCCTCAGGAGCCGCGCTCATGCCCTGAGGTTCGGCCTGGGCCAGAGCAGCTGGGGGCTCTGGCCCTCGGGCGCGCTGGCCTCGGAGCAGGGGCTCCCAGTGTTTTGGGTAGCACGGCTCACTGATGCCGTCGTCAGGCTCACAGAGGAGCCAGGCCGGGGCCTGAAGGTCTGACCTGGAATCGTGGTGAGCAGTGGCCTCCCTGGGCCAGGGAGTGGGGTGAGTAGGGTTGTGGAGGAAGCAGGTCTGACCGAGACTTGAGGGCGGGAGTGGGGGGGGACCGTGGAAAGCAGAGTTGGAGAGGGTGGGGAGAGCCGCTTCGTCGAGGCCGGGCCCCTGAGGGGGGCCTGTGCTGGGGGCAGGGGCGCGCTAGCGTGCGCTTTCTGCCGCTGCTTCTGCCTGGTACCTGCGCTCTCGCTCCGCGTCTCCCCACCAGCCTGCCCCCGTGGGTGAACTGCACTTGTACAGGCTTCCTCTCCGGTTAGCGGCGTTGGGGAGCCCTTCCTTCGGCAGTTACTCGAGGCTGGTGGAGCCCTCTTCCCTTGCCAGGATGCACGGACTTGGTGGGGGCTGTCCTGTGCGTGCCTGGTGCAGTGGAGGCCCACGGATGGCCCGCCGTGTGGCAGAATGGCGAGAGCAGCCAAAGCCTCCAGCAGGGGCTCCCTCTGCCGGGTCCTGGCCGGGTGGTACACCCAAGAGCCAGCCTCTGTCGGGGTCCCAGCCCGGCTCACACAGGACAGGCGGCGCTCAGCCTCAGCCCAAGGTCGCTGACCAGGGGACCCAGGCCGACTCTGAAGTCTGACTGTCTGCTCCGGCGCCTGGGGAAGGACGGATGGGCAGGGTCCCCAGGCGCATGAAGGCAGAAGTGGGCCTGCCCACTTGGGGAGCTTCCCTCTGTCGCTGAATAGGGAGCCTGAGGGGCTGGGAACTGACTTAAATTACAGAAGACGTGGTGTCTTCAGAACCGTTTTCCCTGAGTGGCCCCTGAGGGTTGCCCTCCCTGTGCTGTCTGCCCACTTTCAGTGGTGCTGGCATTTCCCTCCTGACCACCTTCTCCACCCTGTGCTTTTTCTGGTCCACAGAGGATGGAAAGCACGAATGAGCACCCGCGGGAGCAACCGTGTGGGGCTCAGGAGGAGGTTTGTGGCACGTGTCGCTGCAGCCCCCTGTGCTGCTGGCCAGCTCGGCGGGCAGCGGTCAGGCTTGGTCAGAGGCTGAGCCTTGCTGTGTGCCCACAGACTCTAGGCCAACAGGAGCAGTGAGGGCCACTTGCCTGGCTTTGGGAGATGTGGGCTGGTCAGCGCAGCCCCTTTCTGTCGTTTCCCTCGTGAGGCCTGAGAGCGAGCTGTCGGGTGACGCCGTGTGGCCTGTGACGGCCAGGTCCTCGTCAGCCTTGCACGAACTGATGACCGTTGCTGAACCTGTGACCCACAGGGGTGGCAGAGAGTTGTGTTTGAGGTGTATTGCCTGGTTTGGGGGCCCCTGTTGGGATAGGTGGGTGAGGCCTAGCTCCTTAAGTACAGTCTGTGTGGGAGGCAAGGCGCAGGCTCAGGGCTCGCTCTGTCCTTGCAGTATTCAAAGGAAGGAGCGGTTCTTCTCTTCGGGCTGGTGTGTGGCTTTCTCTTTCTCTTGGTTGGAGTCTGGCCCGAGCTCCCTTCTTGCTCAAATGGCCCGCTCGCGCCAGGTGAGTCCATCCCTCTGGCCCAAGTCCTGGGCGAGGGGTAGCTTCTCCGCCCAGCTGGCCCGTGTCCTGACTCCCCAGGCCCCGTGCACTCTGCTCTGGAGTCTCTGCGGCTGAGTTGGGAGCGCTTCCAGGCTGAGGAGGCCCCGTCTTCCTGTGAGTCAGACCTTGTTGCGTGTGGTGACCCTGCTGGCCGTGTGCAGGCCTTTCTGGTTTGGTCTGTCGCGATGAGGGACGCCAGCTTGCTTTCAGGGAGTGTCTGCCTGGTGGATTTCCGTTCTCGGACTCACTCTGTGGAGCGCGCGTGTCGGGGGCTGCCGCCAGCAAGGCGCGCTCGGCGTGGGGCCTTCGCCCTCTGATGGGGCGTGTGTGTTCTGTGCGCACCGTTGCACGCGGGTTGTTCCCAGTACTTCCTTTTGTGCTTTTGTTTGCTTGCGTTTCTTCTCTTTCTTTGCCTTCTGTCGGAGTCATTAACCCAGGTACGTTCCACTTTCCTTCTCTGCTGGTTTGAAACACGTTGTCCTTCTCTCCTGTTGCAGTCCTCCTGGGGCGTCACCGTGCGGCCCTGGGGGCTCTCGGGTCCGTCTCTGTAACGGCCCTCCTGGGCGGCGGGCGGCCTCGGTGACCGCTGCTTTCCTCCAGGAGGGGTGTTATTTGATGAGCTGGTGTTTGTTCAGATGGATTGTTCGTCCTTTCTCTGATTCCTGAAAGGTGTGTGTGGTATCTGGGACTGAGCTCATGGTCCCCTTCTCTCCTGATGGCGCTACCCTGCGGGACGGGAGCCGGGGCGGGGCTGCAGTGGGGCCCGGGAGGGGCCGCTGCCTGTCACCGGGGGCAGGCCCCGCCTGCATTCTGTGGGGCGTGGGAGTGAGCAGGTGGGGAGGGGGACTCGGGTGCTGACTTGTCTGGGGTTTGTTCTGGCGCCTCTGAAAATGGCTGCAGCTGTGGACACAGGTGCGATGTCCCTCCCTGCGGGGGGTCTCTGTCTTCACGGGGATTTCCTTCTTTCCCTGGGACCCTTGCTGCGTTCCCTTCGCCTCAGGCGGCAGCCCCAGCCCGTTTGCTGCTCCCACTGGAAACTCGCGCACACCCACAGGCTCTCGTGCGGCTCTGCCTTCTGAGGAGATCCAGAGCCGGTTCCTTCTCAGCCTGGGCACCTCCACACCTGCCTCCCCTGCCCAGCGGGTCCCCGCTGCCACCCCTCGGGCCAGGCCCCAGGCAGAGCCCGTTGTGCAAGCAGCCCCTTGCCCGCCCCCCTCCACCCCCTCCTCGTCTCCGAGTCAGAGCCCGGTGCTCCTGGCACCTGTCTGCCCTCCATGCTCCTGCCCTCCCTGCTTGCCCAGCTCTGGCCACCTCCCCACCGTCCCTGGAGCTGCCCCCCAGGGCTCCTGGGAAGGCCTGTGCCCCGCTCCTCCCCAGACCCTGCGTGCCGCCCCTTCCTGCCTTCAGGTTGCTGCGGAGGCGGCGTCTTCTCCCGAGGCCGCCTGAGCCGGCCACGCCGTCTCCCCTCAGGGAGCAGTGGGGCCTTGTGCGGTTGCCTGTCTTCTGTTGTGACCCGAGCCCCGTGGGCGCTGCGACTGCCCTGTGTCTGGCTGTGAAGATGCGCCCGTCGCCCCGGCCCTGCCGCCCCACAGCCTGTGGCGGCCGGCGTACTGCAATGTGGACGGGGTGCTCCGTGCCTGCTGCGTCAGGTCCTGAGCAGCGTGAGAGGCCCTGGAGCTCCTGGCTGAGCCCCTGGAGCCGCTCGCTGTCCGTCAGCTCTTGTGCTCGCCCTCTGGCGTCCTTGTGCTCACTTACTGCCTCCTCTCGGCCCCCTGTCTGGGGCCTGTGTGGACTGTCCGCAGGGCCGGGACAGCCAGATGCTTGGGCTCCAATGGCTGTCCGAATCTGGGCCGTTTAGGAAGTTGGGGCGGCCTGCAGGATAGGAAGGGGAGAAGAGCTGGCCTCTGGGAAGGATGGGGCTGTTCTCAGTGACTCTTGGCGGAGGACGGGGCTGGGGGCTCCATGGAGCCTGTGGGAGCCGCCCCCTCTCCGGCCGGGTGCGGAGGTGCTGGCGGCACCTGCCTTCCGATTGGTGGCCTCCATGCTTTGCCTTCTCTTTCCTTGAGGCAGAAGGAGGGTGGGGTGGGTAGGGCGGGTGAGCGGCACAGAGACCCCTGCCGTGGCTGCAGTGACCCGGGTGGTGATTGTGGGAGCCGCAGGCCTCAGCGGGCACGTCNTGATGTATGGCAAAACCAATACAATATTGTAAAGTAATTAGCCTCCAATTAAAATAAATAAATTTATATTTTAAAAAAACAACTACAAAGTAACAGTAAAATGATTGTAACTAAGACCCACACTTAAGAGACAATTCTAAAAGTTTTCAAGATTAAAAACAGTTTATGTAAAATAGAATGAGGATGTATTGACAGGTCTATCACCACCATTGCATGTCAAGAAAATTGATAAATGCCTTTCGGTTTACAGCAAAATTTCTTGACTCTAAAATGATATAGTTCAATATCTAGTCTCTCCTTCTTTCACATACACACACACCCTGACATGCAAAAACACACAGTGAGAGCAAAATACAGACATTTGCTAATATGTATTTACCATATATCTTTATGCAAACAGTTACTTTATGATGCTGACTACAAAAATAAGGGACAAAATTTAAAAAGAGAAAGAGGAGAGATGGGCTTTAGAATTTGTGGATCCCACTCAGGAAAGTAACAAAGGAAGTTTCTGGAAAGAGGCCATTCAGTAGTCCTAGAAAGCAACTGGTTCAGATTAGAGTAGATAAATTGTTGGTGCTAGGAGGAAGGCATATAGGAAAAGATCTCAGCTTGAGAAGATATAAGGAACATATATGAAAATGTAAGATGCATATAACTTTTTTTTTACAAACAAAACAGAAAAGTTAATTGCTAACCCAAAGGGGGAAAAACAAAGTTGTGCTATAATGAGGTATCACCTCATACCCGTTAGAATACCCNAAGGAACATATATGAAAATGTAAGATGCATATAACTTTTTTTTTACAAACAAAACAGAAAAGTTAATTGCTAACCCAAAGGGGGAAAAACAAAGTTGTGCTATAATGAGGTATCACCTCATACCCATTAGAACACCCATCTTAAAAAGTCTACAAATAGAGACTCGCCTGGCAGTTCAGTGGCTAAGACACTGTGCTTCAATGCAAGGGGCACAGGTTTGATGTTTGGTCAGGGAATTAAAATCTTGCATGAGGTGCAGCCAAGAAAAAAGTCTACAAATATTAAATGCTGGAGAGGGTGTGGAGAAAAGTGAACCTTCCTGCATCGTTGGTAGGAATATAAAATTGATGCAGCCAAAATGGACAACAGTATGGAGGTTCCTTGTGTTAGTTACTTAGTCATGTCTGGCTCTGTGCATATGCAACCCCATGGACTATAGCCCACTTGGCTGCTCTGTCCATGGAATTTTCTAGTCAAGAATACTGAAATGGTTGCCATTTCCTTCTCCAAGATACACACCACTTAACAGATACACATCACTATAAATAAAATACATAAACAACAAGGATTTACTATATAGCACAGGAGACTGTACCAAATATCTTGCAATAACTTATAATAAAAAAGAATCTGAAAAAGAATATGTATGTATTAGGTAGGTTTAGTCACTAAGTCGTGTCCACCTCTTGGGCTGCAGCTTGCCCAAGGCTCCTCCACGGGATTTTCCAGGCAAGAATACTAGAGTGGGTTGCCATTTCCTTCTCCAGAAGGACATGTATGTATTACATATGTATAAATGTATTACAAATGTATGTAGTACAAATAAATATTTATATGAGAGAATCATTTTGCTATATACCTGAAACAAAATATTGTAAACTATCAACTATAGTTTAATAAAAAATAAAGCAAAGTTATGTAAAAAGTCATAATTCAAATGCGGAGAAAGTAAACCTTTGGCATGATCTTAGCCAATTGATAAGGAGAAAAGAAACACCATTCCGCCACAGCACAGTGCATGACCCAACACAGTTCAAAAGTGAAAATTTTCAGAGTCAATTTATAAATAAAGAATGAAAAGATTCTGTTGATTGCTGTTTGATATCAAATTAGAAATATAACAATCTCTTTTTTCACTATTTAAAAAGCTTTTTTCAAAGAAAATTTTCAGTATTTTTAAATGCTGACAATTTTTTAAATTTTATTTTATATTGAAATATATTGGAGTTGATTTATAATGTGCTAGTTGTAGTGAATGAAAGTGAAAGTGAAAGTTGCTCAGTCCTGTCCTACCCCAAGGAATTCTCCAGGCCAGAATACTAGACTGGGTAGCCTTTTCCTTCTCCAGGGCATCTTACTAATCCAGGGATCAAACCCAGGTCTCCCGCGTTGCAGGCAGATTCTTTACCAGCTGAGCCATCAACTTTAGGTGTACAGAAAAGTGATTCAGTTATACATATGAATATATCTATTCTTTTTCAATCTTAAAAAATAAAAATACAAGGCAGTTGATAAATGGTGGAGACTGATGAGAGTAAAAAAGTGAACAAAATAGTACAGGCAATAATATCACCTCTTAGTAGTATATCAGTATATTATTTATTATCAAAAAACTAACCTTCAGAAGTAATAGAAAGATAAATAACCCTAAAATACACAGAGAATGTATAATCATATGATTTAATATTCTGGAGAACCACCAAAGGAAAAGCAATCAAAAATATTCAAAAGAGCTTGCCTTTAAGAAACCAAAAAACTGTTCAATAAAAACAGTTCTTTTACTTTAATCACACTTTTCTAAATTGTGTAATTGCTATTATATGTTCATGTATTCAATTTATAATTTTTAAAAAACTTTTTGAAGGAGTTTAGGTGTCATATCCTTCTTAAACCTGAAGATCTAAGTGACTTTCCTTTGTACTTGCATAGCATTCAATGCATACCTCCAATGTGGCACTAATTTTACTGTACACATATGACTATGTGTTCATCTCCTCAACCAGACTGTTCTTTTGGAGTAGAAATTAAATTTTATTCATCACTCTACCCTCATCTCCTGGTACATTATCTGGTGCAGAATAAGTAATAATTATATATTCACTTAATAAATAATCAATCATATTGGGTAATCTAGATTACAATCAGTATTTTGATCCATTTGTGAGCATGAATATAAACATTCATGAGATATTTAATTCTTTCATTCCCTTGTCACACATTTTAACTCTAGTGGGCTAGTGATCACATAAAGCTACATGTCTCCAAACCACCAGTGTTTGGCAGACACTTCAAGGGAATTTTAACCAATAATATAATATTCAAAATTCATCACACCTAGAATTTAAATGTAAATCAAATGGTGGTTCTCAGTCAAAAAAGAAATAGACTCACAGATATAGAGAACAAACTTGGGGTTATCAGTGGGGAGAAAGAAGGGGGAGAGGCAATATGGGGAGAAGATAAAGGGATACAAACTATTATGTATGAAATAAATTACAAGGATATGTTGTACAACATAGGGAATATAGACAATATTTTATAACTACACATTGAATATAATCATTAAAAATTGTGACTCACAATATTGTACTCTTGTAACACATAGATTTGAACAACTATACTTCAAAAAATTTTTAATTTTAAAATAATTCAAATTAAAAAAAAAAACATTTTAAAGTTGGTTTTAAGTCTATCCAGTTTTAAATCAACACACCAAGCTCAAAAATGTTAAAACCCATTACTAGCTCACAGCATGACACTATCAGTCTTAATTTGGTATTATTTCATAGAAATGTTGCAATTAAATTTAGTCCACATTGATCAGCAAAAGTTAAAGGGCAAAATTAATTAATGGAAGTAATAAAGGGCAAAAAATTAATATGATGACACATCTAAAATGCTTAGAGTGTAGAGAGGCACTGTTATTTTGAGATTATCCAAATTGATTTTGCAAAAGAGCAGAAGGGAAAATCTGTGAATAAAGCTGAATTTCAAGGTGCTTAATTGTATGTCAGTATTTAAAAAAATAATTACTAAATATGACAACCACCTTATAGATTTGAGACTTCTGACTAATAGACATAACAATGACTAATGACATTACAAATAATCTGTGAAGAAAATGTACAGCAGCTGCATTGAAACTGTGCCTTCCCAGTTGGTGTGTGAATTTATACTAAAACTTCATATTTTAAGAATGACTCAATTTTATTAAAATGCATGAATAGTTTTAGATACCATATAAAGTATATACATTTTTTAAGTTGCAAAGATTTCCTGGTGATACTTATTTTGAATACATAAGGAACAGTGTCGTAGTCAAAAAATGAATTCAACATGCTTATAGAATATATGAGGACTTTAGATCAAGCAACAGTGAGTAGCTGGTGACAATAAATATTCTTATCTTTTGGAATATTTGTGCAACTTTCAGAGTCCTAACATAAACCAAATCCAAAAGTAAAATCAGAATAATAACTTTTCTGTTTACAAAACCCCATCATTATATCTCACTTTCTCACTTGCTACAAATAAATTTCAGAGCTAGACTTGGCAGGTGTTTCAAAATATATTTTAGGTCAAAGGAAAGTAAGAGAGATTAGGAGAGGCTCTTTATTACAGAGTTATTAAATACCTATTCTAATAATAGAATGTTAATTTTTCAGTCCTTTGTGACTCTTTGTGATTCCATGGACTGTAGACCACTAGGCTTCTTGTCCTTGGGATTCTCCAGGCAAGAATACTGGAGTGGGTTGCCATTTCCTCCTCCAGGGGATTCCTGGCCCAGGAATTGAACCCAGGTCTCCTGCATTGTGGGCAGATTGTTGACTGTCTGAGCCACTAGAAAGACCAATAATGAATAGAGTCTAGGAGTTAAGTCTTGTGATGTTCAGTGGTCTTTCTACTAAATGATGGTTTCTAGTCCTTTTCAACTACTAAAACACATATATCCTGTCAGGTCTCAATTAGAAGTCATTTGTAAAGTAGTAAAACATGTAATGAGTTATTTCCAAACTAAGTAATTTTTTTAATTAATTAGTTAATTAATTATTGGCTGTGCTGGGTCTTAGTAGCAGCGCATGGGCTCTCTAGCTGCAGTGAACGGACTTAGTTGACCCCACAGCATGTGGGATCTTTGTTTCCCAACCAGAGATTGAACTCACGTCTCTTGCATTGGAAGGCAGACCATCAGCCACTGGACCACCAGGGAAGTCCCTAAACTAAGTAATTTTTAAAGCCTCTCCCACTCCCACATACCAAGAAATGGCTCACCATAAGTAGCATAAAGCCTCTTGATGAAAGTGAAAGAGGGAAGTGAAAAAGTTGGCTTAAAGCTCAACATTCAGAAAACAAAGATCATGGCATCTGGTCCTACCAATTCGTGGGAAATAGATGGAGAAACAGTGGAAACAGTGTCAGACTTTATTTTGGGGGGCTCCAAAATCACTACAGATGGTGATTTCAGCCATGAAATTAAAAGATGCTTACTCCTTGGAAGAAAAGTTATGACCAACCTAGACAGCATATTCAAAAGCAGAGACATTACTTTGCCAACAAAGGTCCGTCTCGTCAAGCTATGGTTTTTCCAGTAGTTGTGTATGGATGTGAGAGTTGGACTGTGAAGAAAGCTGAGTGCCGAAGAATTGATGCTTTTGAACTGTGGTGTTGGACAGACTCTTGAGAGTCCCTTGGACTGCAACGAGATCCAACCAGTCCATTCTAAAGGAGATCAGTCCTGGATGTTCTTTGGAAGGAATGATGCTAAAGCTGAAACTCCAGTACTTTGGCCACCTCATGTGAAGAGTTGACTCATTGGAAGACTCTGATGCTGAGAGGGGTTGGGGGCAGGAGGAGAAGGGGACGACCAAGGATGAGATGGGTGGATGGTATCAAAGACTTGATGGACGTGAGTTTGAGTGAACTCCAGGAGTTGGTGATGCACAGGGAGGCCTGGCATGCAGCAATTCATGGGGTCGCAAAGTCAGACACAACTGAGCGACTGAACTGAACTGAACTGAACAGACTTGAAGTGGCATAAGTGGAAGAAATAGACACCCACATGAAACCTAGAACAACATTCTATACTTGCCAGCTAAAGGAGTTAGGAGTGATAGTAAATTGTAACAGGTTAAGAAAGAAGTTTAAGAAACACTTTTTTTTTGAGCTACATTTATAAAGCTGCCTACAATATCCTTATGCTTAAAATGATCCTTCTGATTATTGGAGGAAACATAAATATAACCCTGTCAGACTTAACAAACAAGTTGTCAGCTATCTAGCATCTCTGATCCAAGATGTTCAAGTACCTTAAGATCCATATAACACATACCACCAAGCAGGCAGATATTGGATTGTGCTTTTTCATCACTGTTGGCTCTAATATTAATATAATATATATTGAGGCATTTCAAAATTGTAAACACATAATTCATGCATGGATAGTGAGCATAAAAACAAATGCCTTTCTGCATCTGGGGGATGAATTAATAGAAAAAATAGGAACGATTAGAGAAAAAAGTGTGTTCTTGCTTCCTAGAGTGAAGTTCTTGCATGAGATCTTCATCCAGCCTGTGGTTCTAGTTCCCAGAACAGGGATCAAACCTGGGCCACCAGCAATGGCAGCATGGAGTCCTAGCCATTGGACCACCAGTGAAGTCCAGGCATGTACATGTCTTTTAAAAATTTATACTATGGGACCCCCAAAAATTCTTCCCCTAAGAAAAACATTTTAAGAGAACTATTTCTATGTCCAAAGATGTACATCTAAAATCACTTGATGATGAAAAATTAGAACCAGCCTAACTGTGGAGCAAGAGTTAATAGACAATTGTTATATTTCCATTGTTAATGCATAAAATAACAAAAATAAGTTAAAAGTTAAGAGTAGTCTTCATAAATAAAAATACTGGTGAGGAAATAAATATTCATGGTAAAACACTGAAGAAAAAATGGAGAACGCAAAATATATTCACAGAATGACTTATTTAAAGTGTACTATGTAGTATATGTATATTTCTGCAAAGGAAAAGACCTGTTTCTTTTAAATTATGCAAAATATTAACTGAAGTTATCTTTAGGTTTTGTCTTAGTGGGTGATTTATATTTCTTTTCTTAACATACTGGAAAATTTTCTCAGCAAGTCTGTGTTAAGCTAGTGAGACACTCAACGTGTTAGTGGCTCAGTTGTGTGTGATTCTTTGTGACCCCATGGACTGTAGCCTGCCCAGGCTCCTCTGTCCATGGGATTCTCCAGGTGAGAATACTGGAATGGTTTGCCAAGCCTTCCTCCAGGGGATCTTCTCAGGGGAATTGCCGGCAGTCCAGTGGTTAGGACTCTGTGCTTTCACTGCCCAGGGACCCAGGTTCAATTCCTGGTTGGGGAACTAAGATCCCATAAACTGCACAGTGCAGCCAAAAATAAAGTGGGGAGCAGTGTAAAATTAAAAGTAAGCAAAAATTAAAGGTATTTTATAAAATAATTTATTAATAAAAATATACACATTTCTATGTGTATAAGGACATATGAGGCTTTAGATTCTTCCTGCTGTCCTTTCTCACATGTTGCAGTGAAATTAAGGCATGTATTTCTGATAGAAGACAATACTGGAAGACTGCACCATAAAAACAAAACTAGAAATTTCCAGCCAGAAAAATCCTCCAAAGGAAGGATGAAGATTCTCATCCAACAACCCTGAATCAGTTCTGTATATGGAGTTTTTGCCAAAATATGGACTACTTTTTTTCTTTTAATACAAACATCTTACTTAGAAATCCTGAGATTCCTCAGAATTTCAATTAAAGGTTAAAGATTTTTCAGAAAATATTTTTAAAACATCTGCAAACTCATGAAAATACATAATTGTTCTATGATAAGGATTTTTCCATTGTCAAGTCTTTTTGTTCTTCATGTTACTATATCATGAAGTATATTTCTATGAAGTTACTATATCATAGATGTGTCATCCCAAAAAGCTATGTTATCATTTTACCTAAATCCATCTCAACGAAGGTTAAGAAATACCACGTTTCATGTGATTGTGAGATATTTATATTTCAACATCTCTGAGGCGTGGATGCTTCTCACACTTCATGGCATGTCACGTAAATTCACAGCACTTTTTCTTTCTTTACAGTCTTTTAAATAAAGGTTCACTTTACAATGTGTCCAATTCAATCAAACATTCCAACCCCTCTCCTCTTCCATTTGATCACCTCAAATCAATAATGCAAAACCTTGATTTTGTAAACTCCAAATTGCCAAAACCTCAAACATTTAAGAACATTTCCTAAGTTAAGAACTCTTCTCTCAAAAATCAACAAACCAGTTAACTTGACCAACAACTGGTTCGCAATACAAAGGATAGAAAAGACATGTACACATGTGTTGTTTCAGAGTTTGTACAAGGAACGTACCCAGGCAACAGTATAAATGTGTTACAGGCACAATATTTCAAGTTAGTCATCAATAATATATAAAGCAATTATTGAAATGATGGCCAAAGACATTGAATATGTGTCAGCTCTGGACTCTGAAGCTAGACAGTTGCTGCTGCTGCTAAGCCACTTCAGTCGTGTCCAACTCTGTGCAACCCCAAAGACGGCAGCCCACCAGGCTCCCTCATCCCTGGGATTCTCCAGGAAAGAACACTGGAGTGGGTTACCATTTCCTTCTCCAATGCATGAAAGTGAAAAGTGAAAGGGAAGCCACTCAGTCATGTCCGATTCTTAGCGACCCCATGGACTGCAGCCTACCAGGCTCCTCTACCCATGGGATTTTCCAGACAAGAGTACTGGAGTGGGGTGCCATTGCCTTCTCCAGCTAGACAGCTAAGCGCACTCAAAAATAAGGGAATGAAACTATCTAGCTTCCTACTTGACTGAGATGGTTTCAGTTCAGTTCAGTCACTCGGTCATGTCTGACTCTTTGCGACCCCATGAACTGCAGCACACCAGGCCTCCCTGTCCATCACCAACTCCCGGAGTTCACCCAAACCCATGTCCATTGAGTCGGTGATACCATCCA
>SJYW01010881.1:77028-92491 GCA_006410735.1 Raphicerus campestris
ATTACTCAAGACTGAATAAGTACAGCACGCTCAGAAATTTGTGGCCGAGTATAATTTGAAGTGTATTTCAATACATGTCAATACATTGAAGTGTATTTCAATACATTGAAGTGTATTTCAGCTTGGTAATTAATCCCTTCCAAATACTCCAACACAAATATGTGAAATTAGTATAAGTCAGATACTCATGCACAGCCCATCAGCAAACTCCTTCTCAGAAAGTGAGAACATGAGGCATAAGTGGACATGAAGAGGCCTGGGTCCTATGTTTCATGCTATAAAAACTACACACAGTGCTGGACTTCCTGTGGTTAGTAATACTCTGGTAACTCATTTGGAGAGTTAGACGCAGTGTTAGTGGAGAAGCAGAAGGCTTGCTAGCTCTAGTGGCTGAGTGCCAGTGGAGGGCAGCAGAGAGCTACTTCAGACAAAATAACATTTAAGAGGAAGAAAACAGCTCCCAGTTGAGAACAGGGTCCTTCGCCAGATCTACAGCCTGCTACTGAAGAGGCAGCCCATTTGGAAAGCCAGCCCACACGGTAGCCAGCAAGAATGGAATTCCCAAATACATTAATGTATGAAGCCAAGAAGGAAGGGAGATGGGCAAGAAACAAGGCCAGAACATTCAGAATAATTCAAACTGGGACTCAGCACAGATCCCAAGAGCCACTGATTAAGATAGTGATCTCTCTCCAGACCTGCTGAATCAGAGGATGTCTTACATCTGTTTCAATTCCAAAATCTAGGATCCTAAGTCGTTAACAAACATGTTTTGAGTATAATCTTTTTGCATTGATTGTTCCTCCTGTAGAAAATATAAATATTATATTTTTACATCATTTTTGCTATCTTTTTACAAAGATTATCCCTCAAGAAGAAAATATAAACAGTATGCTGCTGCTAAGTCGCTTCAGTCGTGTCCGACTCTGTGCGACCCCATAGACGGCAGCCCATCAGGCTCCGCCGTCCCTGGGATTCTCCAGGCAAGAACACTGGAGTGGGTTGCCATTTCCTTCTCCAATGCATGAAAGTGAAAAGTGAAAGTGAAGTCACTCAGTCGTGTCTGACTCTTAGCGACCCCACAGACTGCAGCCTACCAGGTTCCTTTGTCCATGGGATTTTCCAGGCAAGAGTACTGGAGTGGGGTACCATTGCCTTCTCCAATAAACAGTATAGGTGATATAAAATTGTTAGCATTAAGAGGATAACATCATACATGAGTGAAGAGTAGCAAGCACAGATTCTATCATGGTGCAAGGTTCCCAATAATCCCCTAAAAGTTGAGACTTCTCAAATATATGTGGTAGGATCTTGGTGAGGCCTAAGGAACAGCAGCAGGCCAGTCAGTAACCCTGCTTCCTAGTGTGAAGACCTCAACCCTGAGGACCAGCCGCAATAAGATGCAACCTAGTCGAGGCCAGAATTCATGCTGCTGCTCTGGGGTTTCCTAGAGGTACGAGATCAGGTGAGTAATTTAGTCTCTCTAGGCCAATTTCCTCACTTCTAAAGTAAAATAATACCTGTCTCTTGAACCTGAGAGGAATTCACAGAAGAAAATATGCCTTGCTAATTTTATACCAATATAGGGGTTTTTTATTACCAGTCTGAGTTGTATCAAGACCAGGAGGACATCTAGAGAGATGAGAAAGGAGAAAGCAAAAAGCATCTTAAATATAAGCCCTTGAGAGATTCAGAATTTTCTTTATGATGAAACTGATCCTTCTGTCAACCCAGGTCAGTATAGTTTTGATTCTCCTCATATATGTCTTGAGCCTCCTTGGAGCCTATATTAAATTCTGAGCATATTTGCATCTGGATAAGGAAATAGCAACCTCCTCCAGTATTCTTGCCTGGAAAATCCCATGGACAGAGGAGCTTGGTGAGCTATAGTCCATGGGGTCACAAGTGTTGGACATGACTTAGCAACTAAACCACTACCACCATATTTGCATCATAGGGTAATATGTGCCTCCTGTGAACAATCTTCTCCTTGAGAAGTATGTGTGATGATATTTTAAGCCACATAGAAAAGGGATACATTTTACTGCCATCTCTTGAAGAAATATATTCATAGGGCCACAGAAACAGGAAGGAATGTAGGCTGCTTGCAGCCAGAATACTTTGGCTCTGGCTAATAATAATAATAAATAATCATTACCACGAGGATATGGGAACATGTTAGATAAACTCAAATACAGCTGCCCCAGCTTTGTGTTCAGTTGTTCCATTCCCACACTGTGATTTTTCTGGATAGACAGCAGAGGGCTGAGTGAATGCCAACGAATTGGTAAATGTTGACTGGAAAGTCTAATATTTTTGCCATTTCTAAAAATCAGACAAAGGGGGAAATGGGCAGAACATGAAGAACTAGGATTCCTCAGTTCCTTTAATTGCAATTTCTGACAAGATGCCTAACTGGAGAATTCAGAATCCACACTGAAGAGTCACAAATGACCACAGAGTCACCCAAAGAGGGTCCTGGCAAATGAGGATTGGAAAGTTATTGATTTACAGTTGTTTTGAGCAATAAGGGACAAGGGGTGTTCGACCTCCTCATTTTGTAATTAAGGAAGCTAAGGTCAAGAAAGTAGCATGGGACTTCCCTGGAGGTACAATGTATAAAAATCCACCAGCCAATGCATGGGATGTGAGTTCATTCCCTGGTCGAGGAAGATTCCACGTGTTGCAGAGCAACTAAGCCCACGTGCCACGATTAATAAGCCCGTGCTCTAGGACCTGTGCTCTGAGGCAAGGAAGATACCACAGTGAGAAGTCCGTCCATCGCAATGAAGGGTAGCTCCCACTCACAACAACTAGAGAAAGCCAATGTGCAGCAGCAAAGACCCAACACAACTAAAAATTAATTGATTAATTAATTAAAAAAAAAAAGAAAGTGGTGTGACTAGCTTAGGTTCTCCCTGGGGTTAATTATGTGTCTAGTTGTCTTATTAGACTAGAATACTACCGGGCTAAAATATCTAGTAAGTCAATCAGTGGTGAAATTACATAGTAAAAGCGCAGAAAGTACTGGTCAAATGTAAAATATAATAAACAAAGTTGGCTTTCTTTAAAGTTATAAAACAGGGATCCATACATTCCAGCAGTCATCATCTGCTTTGCTATTAGGAACTGAAACACACACTTCACCGAGTGCATGAACAAACTATGCCCACACACGTGGCCAACTTATAAGGTCACAGAGAATAAGATGAATTCTTTACCTCTGTCTAAAGTATGAAATGCCAAGAAAATGCTAGCATAGCTACTCTGAAATGTCTTAGGCTATGCAGTCTCTCTGCTATTACTAAGACTTTACCTGTGCCCAGATAATCTTTTGATACAAAAAGAGATGAAGACTATCTAGTAATGGGAATCCCATTTCTTTGAATTTAAAAATATTTCAAGCAAGGTGATATACACAGAGTATATAAATATGGTGACTTAAAGGAGGGAGTTATTTTTAGTGTGTTCCATGATATTAACTAGACAGCAATCTGAAATCATCTAAATGGTTGATCCAAATGGAAGGAAATATTGGAAATTTCTAATTTTTTCCAATTTTGTTAAGTATTTGTACAGTAATACAATTGGTTTTAATTTGGAAAATTAGATAAATAAAGCACAATCCATTAAATTATTTTTTTTAGAACTAGTCTCTTGAAATTAAAAGACAATTGCTTCTTCAAAGAAAAGCTATGACAAACCTAGACAGAATATTAAAAAGCAGAGATGTTACTTTGCTGACAAAGCTTCATACATTCGAAGCTATGGCTTTTCTAGTAGACATGTACAGATGTGAGAGTTGGACCATAAAGAAGGCTAAGGCCGAACTATGGTGCTGGAGAAGACTCTTGAGAGTCCCTTGAATAGCAAGGAGATGAAACCAGTCCATCCTAAAGGCAATCAGTGCTGAATATTCATTGGAAGGACTGATGCTGAAGCTGAAGCTCCAATACTTTGGCCACCTGATGCAAAAAGCCAACCCACTGGAAAAGACCCTGATGCTGAGAAAGACTGAGGGCAGGAGGAGAAGAGGGCAACAGAGGATGAGATGGTTGGATGGCATCATCAACTCAATGGACATGAGTTTGGGCAAATTCCAGGAGATAGTGAAGGATAGGGAAGATTGGTGTGCTATACAGTCCATGGGGCTGCAAAGAGTCAGACATGACTGAGCAACTGAACAACAACAGTCTCTTGACATGGAATTTAAAATATTAGAATGTTCTAATCATTTTTAACTGCCATATATGCACACTTGAGGTTGGTAAGCATCTTTTCCTCATTGCCATAATCTATACTCCGTAAGATCTCCTTGAATACAAAAGAGTGCTGTTTGCNAAAAAAAAAAAGAAAGTGGTGTGACTAGCTTAGGTTCTCCCTGGGGTTAATTATGTGTCTAGTTGTCTTATTAGACTAGAATACTACCGGGCTAAAATATCTAGTAAGTCAATCAGTGGTGAAATTACATAGTAAAAGCGCAGAAAGTACTGGTCAAATGTAAAATATAATAAACAAAGTTGGCTTTCTTTAAAGTTATAAAACAGGGATCCATACATTCCAGCAGTCATCATCTGCTTTGCTATTAGGAACTGAAACACACACTTCACCGAGTGCATGAACAAACTATGCCCACACACGTGGCCAACTTATAAGGTCACAGAGAATAAGATGAATTCTTTACCTCTGTCTAAAGTATGAAATGCCAAGAAAATGCTAGCATAGCTACTCTGAAATGTCTTAGGCTATGCAGTCTCTCTGCTATTACTAAGACTTTACCTGTGCCCAGATAATCTTTTGATACAAAAAGAGATGAAGACTATCTAGTAATGGGAATCCCATTTCTTTGAATTTAAAAATATTTCAAGCAAGGTGATATACACAGAGTATATAAATATGGTGACTTAAAGGAGGGAGTTATTTTTAGTGTGTTCCATGATATTAACTAGACAGCAATCTGAAATCATCTAAATGGTTGATCCAAATGGAAGGAAATATTGGAAATTTCTAATTTTTTCCAATTTTGTTAAGTATTTGTACAGTAATACAATTGGTTTTAATTTGGAAAATTAGATAAATAAAGCACAATCCATTAAATTATTTTTTTTAGAACTAGTCTCTTGAAATTAAAAGACAATTGCTTCTTCAAAGAAAAGCTATGACAAACCTAGACAGAATATTAAAAAGCAGAGATGTTACTTTGCTGACAAAGCTTCATACATTCGAAGCTATGGCTTTTCTAGTAGACATGTACAGATGTGAGAGTTGGACCATAAAGAAGGCTAAGGCCGAACTATGGTGCTGGAGAAGACTCTTGAGAGTCCCTTGAATAGCAAGGAGATGAAACCAGTCCATCCTAAAGGCAATCAGTGCTGAATATTCATTGGAAGGACTGATGCTGAAGCTGAAGCTCCAATACTTTGGCCACCTGATGCAAAAAGCCAACCCACTGGAAAAGACCCTGATGCTGAGAAAGACTGAGGGCAGGAGGAGAAGAGGGCAACAGAGGATGAGATGGTTGGATGGCATCATCAACTCAATGGACATGAGTTTGGGCAAATTCCAGGAGATAGTGAAGGATAGGGAAGATTGGTGTGCTATACAGTCCATGGGGCTGCAAAGAGTCAGACATGACTGAGCAACTGAACAACAACAGTCTCTTGACATGGAATTTAAAATATTAGAATGTTCTAATCATTTTTAACTGCCATATATGCACACTTGAGGTTGGTAAGCATCTTTTCCTCATTGCCATAATCTATACTCCGTAAGATCTCCTTGAATACAAAAGAGTGCTGTTTGCCAGACAATTAAGATTTATTAGAAAACCCGAGCTATCTCATTCTGAAAGCCCACTCCTCAGTTAACTTTCCACAGTTACTATTGAACACTATGGTCACTAGATGTCGCTGCTGCTGTTTAAATAAGATTTTTTTAACATCTTCCAAAAAAAAAAAAATTCTTGGGGTTTGGGAAATTGTTTTTAACTGCTTTTGCGATTTTGATGAGTGGATGATATCTTCTATATTAATGAATGCAGATGCCTTATTTTTCAGATGAAGAAAAAAAACTATAAAGGTGAAGTAACTTGCTAAGGAGCCATAAGAAGAGCATGGTAGACCCGGAGCTACAAAGCTCTGTTCTAACATCTATATATATATATTTTTTAGGTTTAAAAAAAAAAAAAAACTAAAATATTTTAAATGGGAGCAGTAAAGGTAATCATCTTTTAAACCTAAACTGAAAAAAATACTTATTATATATTAATTTTATTTTTCTGTGTAATGTCCTTCTCCTTGGAAACTGGATACATACGAATCCTGATGACACAGGACTTTCTCAGGCCAGACTTTAAGAAGTAAGAGAACCTGACATAAGGCCATCAGCTAAGCTCAGGTGATTCCTTCCTCAGGACAGTCTCCTACAAAGAGAGGTTGGGGGAGGAAATGTCAGCAAGCCCAGGACAGTCTCCTCCATAAAGTTATTAAAACTAGACAAGCGTTCACAACACATAAACAATCTGATACAGAGAGCATCTCCAACCCAGCTTTCCTGCCAAAACAGAAAAGAAAGCCAGCAGAGTTCTCTTCAGAAGGCAGGAGCTAAGAAGGAAGCAGAGGAGGCTGTGAGCAATCCTGAGCTGCTTTCACACACTGAGGTGAGAAGAAAGAGGAAGGCAAGTTAACCAGAGAGGCAACCAAGTGCCACGGCTGAAGCTTCCAGATTTTTCGGCTCCTACGAGAAAACCAAAAATTCACTATCCCTCGGGTGTACCGGCAGGAAGGAGAGAGAGGGAGGGGAGCTCTCCCACCCTCGCACACAGCGGTTGGACCCCCTTCTCAGTCCCCACCTCGAGTAAAGAAGAGTCGGGGGAGGAATGGACGTGCCCTGAAAAGAGAAGGAGCCAGCATCGCGGCTGGCCTTGGGAAAATCTCCACAGATGAGCATTTNAAAAAAAAAAAGAAAGTGGTGTGACTAGCTTAGGTTCTCCCTGGGGTTAATTATGTGTCTAGTTGTCTTATTAGACTAGAATACTACCGGGCTAAAATATCTAGTAAGTCAATCAGTGGTGAAATTACATAGTAAAAGCGCAGAAAGTACTGGTCAAATGTAAAATATAATAAACAAAGTTGGCTTTCTTTAAAGTTATAAAACAGGGATCCATACATTCCAGCAGTCATCATCTGCTTTGCTATTAGGAACTGAAACACACACTTCACCGAGTGCATGAACAAACTATGCCCACACACGTGGCCAACTTATAAGGTCACAGAGAATAAGATGAATTCTTTACCTCTGTCTAAAGTATGAAATGCCAAGAAAATGCTAGCATAGCTACTCTGAAATGTCTTAGGCTATGCAGTCTCTCTGCTATTACTAAGACTTTACCTGTGCCCAGATAATCTTTTGATACAAAAAGAGATGAAGACTATCTAGTAATGGGAATCCCATTTCTTTGAATTTAAAAATATTTCAAGCAAGGTGATATACACAGAGTATATAAATATGGTGACTTAAAGGAGGGAGTTATTTTTAGTGTGTTCCATGATATTAACTAGACAGCAATCTGAAATCATCTAAATGGTTGATCCAAATGGAAGGAAATATTGGAAATTTCTAATTTTTTCCAATTTTGTTAAGTATTTGTACAGTAATACAATTGGTTTTAATTTGGAAAATTAGATAAATAAAGCACAATCCATTAAATTATTTTTTTTAGAACTAGTCTCTTGAAATTAAAAGACAATTGCTTCTTCAAAGAAAAGCTATGACAAACCTAGACAGAATATTAAAAAGCAGAGATGTTACTTTGCTGACAAAGCTTCATACATTCGAAGCTATGGCTTTTCTAGTAGACATGTACAGATGTGAGAGTTGGACCATAAAGAAGGCTAAGGCCGAACTATGGTGCTGGAGAAGACTCTTGAGAGTCCCTTGAATAGCAAGGAGATGAAACCAGTCCATCCTAAAGGCAATCAGTGCTGAATATTCATTGGAAGGACTGATGCTGAAGCTGAAGCTCCAATACTTTGGCCACCTGATGCAAAAAGCCAACCCACTGGAAAAGACCCTGATGCTGAGAAAGACTGAGGGCAGGAGGAGAAGAGGGCAACAGAGGATGAGATGGTTGGATGGCATCATCAACTCAATGGACATGAGTTTGGGCAAATTCCAGGAGATAGTGAAGGATAGGGAAGCCTGGTGTGCTATACAGTCCATGGGGCTGCAAAGAGTCAGACATGACTGAGCAACTGAACAACAACAGTCTCTTGACATGGAATTTAAAATATTAGGAGAATGTTCTAATCATTTATAACTGCCATATATGCACACTTGAGGTTGGTAAGCATCTTTTCCTCATTGCCATAATCTATACTCCGTAAGATCTCCTTGAATACAAAAGAGTGCTGTTTGCCAGACAATTAAGATTTATTAGAAAACCCGAGCTATCTCATTCTGAAAGCCCACTCCTCAGTTAACTTTCCACAGTTACTATTGAACACTATGGTCACTAGATGTCGCTGCTGCTGTTTAAATAAGATTTTTTTAACATCTTCCAAAAAAAAAAAAATTCTTGGGGTTTGGGAAATTGTTTTTAACTGCTTTTGCGATTTTGATGAGTGGATGATATCTTCTATATTAATGAATGCAGATGCCTTATTTTTCAGATGAAGAAAAAAAACTATAAAGGTGAAGTAACTTGCTAAGGAGCCATAAGAAGAGCATGGTAGACCCGGAGCTACAAAGCTCTGTTCTAACATCTATATATATATTTTTAGGTTAAAAAAAAAAAAACTAAAATATTTTAAATGGGAGCAGTAAAGGTAATCATCTTTTAAACCTAAACTGAAAAAAATACTTATTATATATTAATTTTATTTTTCTGTGTAATGTCCTTCTCCTTGGAAACTGGATACATACGAATCCTGATGACACAGGACTTTCTCAGGCCAGACTTTAAGAAGTAAGAGAACCTGACAAAAGGCCATCAGCTAAGCTCAGGTGATTCCTTCCTCAGGACAGTCTCCTACAAAGAGAGGTTGGGGGAGGAAATGTCAGCAAGCCCAGGACAGTCTCCTCCATAAAGTTATTAAAACTAGACAAGCGTTCACAACACATAAACAATCTGATACAGAGAGCATCTCCAACCCAGCTTTCCTGCCAAAACAGAAAAGAAAGCCAGCAGAGTTCTCTTCAGAAGGCAGGAGCTAAGGAGGAAGCAGAGGAGGCTGTGAGCAATCCTGAGCTGCTTTCACACACTGAGGTGAGAAGAAAGAGGAAGGCAAGTTAACCAGAGAGGCAACCAAGTGCCACGGCTGAAGCTTCCAGATTTTTCGGCTCNTTTATGGAGGAGGCTGTGAGCAATCCTGAGCTGCTTTCACACACTGAGGTGAGAAGAAAGAGGAAGGCAAGTTAACCAGAGAGGCAACCAAGTGCCACGGCTGAAGCTTCCAGATTTTTCGGCTCCTAAGAGAAAACCAAAAATTCACTATCCCTCGGGTGTACCGGCAGGAAGGAGAGAGAGGGAGGGGAGCTCTCCCACCCTCGCACACAGCGGTTGGACCCCCTTCTCAGTCCCCACCTCGAGTAAAGAAGAGTCGGGGGAGGAATGGACGTGCCCTGAAAAGAGAAGGAGCCAGCATCGCGGCTGGCCTTGGGAAAATCTCCACAGATGAGCATTTTTGTTGCGTTAAGTGGACTGCATTAGCAGCCTAAACACGTAGGGGAAGGCTCACACCGCCTGTTAATATGATGCGGGAAAGGAATGATAGACCTGGGAGTGGAGAGTGAAAGCGCTAGTTTGATGTAAAACAAAACGAAAAGATTCTGGGGACTTGAGTTCTTAGGGTTTGGGGCGTTGCCTCACACCACCGGGGAGGCATGTACTAGGCCATCCGTTTCAGGAAAGATATAGCTGTATCTATATTTCGACGATTTAGAAAATACTTTCTGCAGTATGAAAAAGAGGTCCATGGTTCTGAGGTTGTCTCTGGGACGTCTTTAAACTCCGGCAGCGGCAGCGTAGGGGCTGGGAACTGACAAGTAGAGAGGTTTTGAGAAACTCAGCTTAGAAATGGTCACCTCCACCCACCTCGCGCTGCGTCTTTTCTGTCACACTATTTGGATAGGTTGTAGAGACAGAAATAAAGACAGGCATGGGGAAGGTGAGAAATTGGGAAAGGAAAGCAAAGAGGGGAGGAAGAAAAGGAAGGGGAAACTTTAGGAATGAAACCATAAAGTCCAATTATTTATCAGGGTAGGGTTTTGGTTTGGGGTTTGTCCCATACGAATTCAGCTTGTTTTTTCCTCGGCTTTCTAGCAAACTATCAGCTTGAACAATGTTCTAGGTACATAAAGAAAAGCAAAACAAAACTTTGGACGGATGGGGCGGTAGAAACGCGTGCAGGGTTGGCGCGCGGCTGTGGACAGCTCGCTCGCTGCCAAGCAGGGCAACCCCCTAACTTCAGTTTTCCTAGCCCCTCGCACCCGCTTAGTATCTCCTTTCCCCAAGATCTGCTTGAGAGCAGCAGGCAAGATCCGGATGTAAGGTTGGTTTTCTCTGTGCGATGAGATAGGAGATCTATCTCTCCGGCCGATAGATAGGAGCCACCAAAACTAAAATCCGAAAACGTCCCTGGTCCTTTCGGGGTCCAGTCTCAAATTACCCTGCAAAATGTGGACGTTTCGCGAACTCCAGGATTCAGTGTAAAGACCTGCGATTTCTCCTGGTTCGGCCTTCCCGGGCCACACGGGTGACCCCTCCGAACATGGCTTTCTCCCAACACCTTTACCTCAGAACTTCAAACAACCCGTTTAGGAAAATCAAAGGACTCTTTGAGCTCGAGGGTTCGATTAGAGAAGAACCCAGGCGGCACAACTCCGCGTTTGCGGCGGGGAGGGGCGTGATGTGGACCGGGGAGAATTCGGGGGTAAAGGCCCCGCGATGAACAGCTGGCAGACAGGGGGACCCGGGTCCGGGCTGTGTAATTTCCCTAAGAACGCCCTTCAAAAAGCACTGGAATGTGGGGTTCCGGCATCAACTGTTGCCTTTTGAGACCTGAATTCAGGCCGCTCTGGACGAGCTTTGGTCAAAAGTGGATTCTCTCTCCAGATCCCAATATTCCCTGACCTGCTTCCCCGGCGCGCTCTGGCGCTTTGCTGGAAGAGGATCGCTCTGTCAGAGACTAGGCGCTTTCGTCAACTGCACAGAGCAATTATTAAGAAAATATTATGACGATGTTGTAGGGCAGAAGGGGACTAAGGGGTGGGGGAGGGGGGCAGTGAGTTTGGAGAGCAATTTGTAAAGGAATATTAACTTTGATTCCCGAGGTCACCGCCCGGAAAACCCGTTGGCGTTGGCTGAACTGCATAGCTCTTCCTCTAGGTGGCGGCCGTTGGTACCCAACAACCGTTAGGCGGTGCTGACTCCAAACACAGGATTAAGCTTCTTGCTGGTTAAAAATAATAATAGTAATAATATAGAGGTGTGGGGCTGTTTTTCCCCCCTTTTGGATATTTATTTATTGCAGGGAAAAGTCATTGATTTTTCTAAGCAAACTGTGTTTCTCCTTCACTTGGTGGAAAATAAAAACTGTTTGAATAAATAAGTTATTTCTGAACATTTTGTTGTCAAAGTGTTAAATGTTCCCGTCATTTTTATTCAAACACTAACATGATTACAGCCAATTATATATTCACCAGTGTTCTTTATTTTAGAGTAATTGTACTTGTCACTAATAAAACAGAGGCATAATGGATCGCTACTGTTCTGGATTTTCAAGCAATTTTGTGTAATTTGATTGAATTATACATCTTATCTGCTACTTTTTTATTTTTATATTTGGAGATCCTATTTTCTTGAAAATTGCAGCTCTATGCTTGTTTTGTTGTTTCACCAGTAACGTACACTTCAGTAACACTGATAAATAGAAAGAGTCCCTTTGAAATGTCGAAAATCAGCTGTTTCTTTTCCCACTCCCCCCCACCCCTCCCTGAACTTCGATGCAGGGAAGACCTGAACTCTGCGCTGCCAGGCTGTCTGAGCCAGTGGGTGCATGCTTACCCGAAAAATCCAACGCCAAGACAAACTCTCCATTCACCTCAAACTAGACGCCTCCCTGCCTCTAGTCTTTGGGGTTTTGTCTCTTTCCTGTAATGATACTGTTGGGTGTCTGGGGCTTCAAACATGCCAAGACAAGCCAACCATGGGCTCAGTCCATGTGCAATAAGTATCAAGGGAAAGAGTATATACAGCACCATGGAAAGATAAACTGTATATATTACTCCAATTACACAACCCCCAAACGTCCTACCTACCCAACCATCCCCCAGCAATTACAACAATTATCTGTCTATTCGCCTATGCTCTTTTTAGTTTCAGATATACTTTAGAAAACTGAGATCAATAGTTTTTTGTTTTAAAGATAATTTCAATTACAAGATACAGGGTTGGGGGAGGGTGACACATACACCCAATGTTCACATATCTGAACAAATAAAGAAAGAAACGTGACAGTAGACAGGAACGAGTAGGATTTTAAGGGGCCATGTCTGCAACTAAGAGAGCAGAGACTGCAATGCTTTTCCCAACAAATCTCTCCAGTTCCTAGAACACAATTCAAACGCCCCTCTAGGAGCTACAAATGCCAGTCGGAGCCAAAGATTCTGACAAGTGGCTGTGTATGACCCAATATTTATCAATATAACAATAACAACAAAATCAAGTGAAACCTAGGCTGGGGATTTTGAACTGCTTCTAAAGCTCTGGCGTGGATATGCACGTGGGAGAAGAAAAAAAAATGTCGCTGAAGATGAGTTGGCTCCATTTGTCCGCCCTGGGGAGCAATCCCAGGGCAAAATCCAGTGCTAATTGATCCCAAGCAGCCACACTATCAGCTGAAATCTTTGAGAGGGACAAAGACAGAGGAGCGTGTGCTAAAGATACTCTAAGCATTTCTTCAAGTAAATCGCCGTGTGTAATCAATAGCATGTGGAGTATATATAAATAGGAAAAGAGAGCCACTTCTAATCAATGGGGAAAACAGTGTTCACGCGTGACTCCAGACTTCTTTAGAATCTAGTGTCTCCCACCCTCCGATTGCTTTGTGGTCCGGACTTCGGATTTCTAGGAAAACCTGCGGGCTGCGTTCAGTGTTCCAAGCCGGAAAGCAGATACTCAGCTCAGCTAGGGGCTTTTTGTCTTCTGGGGTGTTTCCTCTAAGGCCAAAGGATAGGCTACCTAGGCGTTGATCACAGCACGGAGTGCCTCCCGCGAGCGGCTGCAGGAACTTGAGTTGGGACCGCTTGGGAGGGAGCCCCGCGCCCCTCGGCTCTGTCCAAGGCAGCACTCAGCAACCGCCTGCCAGCCTCAAGGCTGCTCTCCAAGGAGCCGGGTTTTCTCAGCGATCCCATTTCCCTGTGGCCTCATCTATCTTATCTAACAAGTTCACGCTCCAAGAGAAAAGAATAGGATGAGGGGAAAAAAGGAAAAGATCTTCACTGTGATGATTCACAGTTCACATGCTCGGGAGCCAAACTTGCCGACCCGGCTTTCTTCTTGAACGGGTACTTTCTCTCCTGAATGCTTAGGAGAAGCCTAGATAGAAGATACTAAACAAGAACCTATCTAGGATTGTTTTTAAAATAAGAGTGAACCCCCTCCCATCACCACCACTACCTTTTTTGTAGATTCTGAACTGGAAGAGTAGAGTTGTTTTGTTTGCACATGATAACGGTCACTTGTTCCTGACGCTATCCTGCATCTGGCTTACCCTGGCCGCTTCTCCCCTCTCTACCTTCGCCTCCTTCGAAAGGACCAGAGAGAAACAGAGTTATAACTGCTCTCCCCCATCACCCCTTCCATGTAACTGAATATTCAAGTTAACTTCACCTGCACACACCCCCCATCTTTTAACTCTGAGCTGTGCTTTATACAAATAATAAGCTGAAAACCTTTAACTGGGCTCTTTTTTTTTTCCACCTTCACTGTGGCAGATGACCTCTTAGCCCAAAAATATTGATCTGTATGCCTGCTTCCGGCATGATGTGCAAACACGAGACATCTGGGCTTAAAAGGTAACTCTAAGAGGAGAAAATCCGGAAATGAAACCTAAAAGCAAGTCTTCTAGGAGGATTGCGCTAGGCAGGCGCGGGCGACAAAGGAGCGCGGGGCAGGCGCGCGGGTGCGGGCGGGAGGAGCGGCGCGCAAGGCCAGGGAGCCAGTATTCCGCTTTGCTCCTAGCCAGAACGGTCGCCGTTACAGCCTTTCGGGGTTATCGAGGGAGGGAGAAGATCGGGACTTTTTGTGAAACGTTGCTTCAACATATCTTCCACTGCTTCGAGCTGGAGGGGGAGGGGAAGACCTACAGGAACTGCAGTTCGAGAGTGAGGAAGGCAGGTGGGTATGAGATAGACAAGAAGTAAAAACTGGCTCATGGGTTTGTCCACCTGGGTTTTTAGAAAGGAAGCGGATGTATTTGATTAGTAAATAGTGTTCTGTGTCTCATATGACTTTTCAAATGCGAAGGGGGACTTGGGGGTGCAGGGGTCTCTGCGTGCCTTCTGGCCTGCTCACCCCAACGCAGGCAGTTTTCTCCCTCGTCTTTCCTGCACAAGCCATCAGTGGGTGCGAGCATTGTCTAAAACATACTCATCAATCTTCTGTTTTGTTCGGTGCTCTTCGTGTACTTTTTAACTATTTAGAGTTACTGGTTTGGAGCCGACTGTCCTAATAACTGCCACTAAGCCGCACCTTTTCATCTTTTCTCTCAACGAGTGGAGTTTTGGGGGACCTTTTGGAACGGTGCGTCTGAAAAGAGGAGACTCGATGCCCCACATTCTCTGAAGAGTGCCGTTAGCATTTTCCAAAGTAGATTATTTGGTCTCCTGTGGGAAATCAAAATGAAGCTCCAAATAATTAAAGAGAACAGTGAGGGGACAGTAAGGAGCTGGAACTTCAGGAGCTCAGCATTTTGAGGCCTGTAAGTTCTTCTTTCAGACTGAAATATGTTTATGAAGTCATCCCCTCCCACCCCTTTCAGTGTCCCACTGATGGAAAATCCAAGGTAACATTGTTTTGTGTGCTGACTTTGGCTAACTCTCACTTCCTCCCTTTTCAGATAAACTCAAGGGTTAAGCTAAGGACCCAACACTAGCTTCCGTCATTCCCGCTTACCATCACCCCTCCAACTCTTTGTCTTTGCTTTTTTGCATTTCCTGACCCCTCTGAAGGATGGGCTGTGCCTCTTCCTAGGGCAACTAGAAGAAAAAAAGAAACTGGCCTTTCAGGGCACGATTGCCCAAAAGGTGTGGGACTTATTCTCCCAATTGAATCAAGTCAAAAAAATGGAACAGGCCTGCACTCAACACTACCAGAACTCAACTCCCTCTGCAAATTGAGAGATCCCAAGCATGCTGGCAAATAAGTAATGGGAAACAAGTAAAGGGCTAGTGGGCATTTTAT
>SJYW01010881.1:106302-117397 GCA_006410735.1 Raphicerus campestris
TTTTCGGACCCCAAACCGACCTTTTCTCCACTCCAGCGGTCAGTTCACCGGGACCTTTTCCTAAGGATGTTGGCCAAGGTGGCTCATGGGAATATATGATGTAGTGTTATATTTTGAATCTCTTTTCTGCCTTCCAATTTCTATCTTTTTTTTCCCCCTCCACCCAAGACTGTGCCTGATGTTGCCCGAAGGATGCCGAAGAAAAAGACTTCAGGACTGGAAGCGCTCTTACCCCAAGATCGGTAAGTGAAAGTGCTTTACCGGGATGTGGGTGGCGGGGTAACCGTGCCCGACCGGCTGATTTTGACCAAGGTTCAAACTGAGACTTTGAGGTCCAGGACTAAAGTACTCTTTAAAAAATGAAAAAAAAATAATTTTTTTTTCCTTAGAAGATCGCGTTATCAGCACAAGTAGCTGAAAGAATGCATGGTGGTGGTTTGTTTTTTTTTTCCCCCTCGGCGGCAGAGTCACGGTGGATCCCTAAGTAAAAAGGGTGTAGACATGGTAAAAAGAGATGGTGAGGAAAGAATTTATATGGAGCCAGGGTAGTGGGAGACTGAACTAGGTTCCAAAGTGCAAAGTAATTCATTTCGTGGGAAAAGAATTTCTGAGTCTTAAAGAAACTGCGAGAAGACACTAACGAGACTTTAAGGTTCAAACCTGTATGTATTTGCTCCCCCTATTTGAGACAAAGGTTTTTGTTCGATAGCCAAGCGCTTGCTTCGTTCTAAAGTTTTCTTTTTTACTTTTCTTTATTTCTTTTTATTTCTTGGTGGGATGTCCCTCTTCCCCCTATTTTCACACAAACATTGCCCACCTCCCCCAGAGTTGGCCCTCCGCTCCCAGCCCGTTGAGGGTCCCTGCCGGCTTTAGCTGCGTTGCTCCAGGTACAGTCGCGGGTGGGAGGCTCTCTTTCCCTTATTCGAAGGAATAAGGAAATGAACACCGTTCTGGGCTTGACTTCGTCCCTGCTGGGAATATCTCAGTTCCCGGCTTTGGGATCTCAGGCTAATAATTGATTCTTAATGCACACTTAGGAGACGGCGGTGAAAGCTCGAGAGCCAGGGTATCCCGAGAGTGGCTGCGGGCGCGCGAGACAGGTTGAGTCGGCCGGAAGCGAGTTTGGAGCCCTCGCCGAGGTTTCCCGTTAGTCTTTCTGGCGCCTCGGGGACTTCAGCACGATGGCGGGACTTGAGGTCCTTGTGTCAGGGACTCGGCAGCGTGGTTTTCTCGGATTTTGGAATTGTGTAGAAACGTGATTTGCACGGCTGGGTCGCGGGGCGCTGGAGGCGCGGCGGAGAGGCGCTCCCGGGACGCTGCGGCACAGATGCCAGCAGAGGGGAAGCCGGGCGCTGCGCAGGGAGTAGCAAGGTGAGGGCGCTCTTGCCCAGGACAAAGCGGAGCTTGGAGTTTGATAACTCGACATNACGCTGCGGCAGAGATGCCAGCAGAGGGGAAGCCGGGCGCTGCGCAGGGAGTAGCAAGGTGAGGGCGCTCTTGCCCAGGACAAAGCGGAGCTTGGAGTTTGATAGCTCGACATCGGCTGATGCCAGACAAATTGACTCCAGAAGCTTGGCCGGCGCGCTTCCCTACCTTTTCCCTTTCTTCTTTTTCTTCCGTGTTCTCCACCCGCCCTTTTCCCCTTCAGAGTTGTTTCTTTTTGTTTACCTGGTGCGATTTCAGACATTAGCACTTGCTAGCTGATAGAACTGTTTTCTCTGTAGTAGACACCTTTTCTCCTTTCCACTCTTTACTCTTCCATTTCGTTTTCTACCCTGTGTTTCTTTTCTGCCCAAACCTGTGGTCCGACGTGAAGGGTTCTTACGAGGAAAAGAGGTAGCCTTTGGATAGGAATTCCTTCAACACTTTTAAAGGTGTTCCTGGGCCAGGGAAAGGGAGGCAGGGGGTTAGATGGGCAGAGCATCCTGCTTGTGCGAGGGGGATTCTCAGCAGTGATCTTTAGCCTTGAAAAGAAAAGAACCATGAAGAACGGAGCTCAGCATTTCCGACTGTCCCGTCCCCCTCTTGCATAAGACTCCATTTCTATGACTCAACCCCATCCTCACCTGGCCCTCTATCAAAACTTGAGGTAGGCAGAAATTCCACAAATGTTGAGATCAGGAAAAGACATTTTAAATAGCCAGGAAGTCTCAAAATTAGGCTTGTGAGAGTGAGAGAGGAGATCTGGTGTCCCATGGGCTTTTCATGGTGTATTGCCTGATGCATACAAATCTCAGCCCTCCTCTTCGGCCTTGCGGAAAAGCTGCAAGGGAGGAAAGCACATGGCACACTGCAAGATTTAGGATTATCCGAATGAGAGAGATTGTTGAACTGCCAGACATGTGTGGGATATTCAATTTCGATTTAGGTTGAATTTTTCTACACAGCAGTCCTCGAACTGGGGCCATCTTCCTCAGTTTTATTCCCCTTTTCTTCTCCTCATATTGTCTAATCCTTTTAACCGGAATGTATTTAAGGTGCAAATCTAGCTCCGGGTCTGGAAGGCAAGGCGTTGTTTATTCTGTTGACTGAGCAGGAAAACTAAAAACTGTAGTGGGGTTAGAGATAAACTGAGTTATCTCTCAGTTCTTTCATTTTCTCATTGCTCTGAAATTTAATGACCTGATCATTGTTGTTTGAAGTTAAATTATGTGTTAAATTAGCTCTAAACAATAACTGGTGATATTTTCCTTTTGGGTTCAGTTGCCCTTGCATCCTGTTTCCTGGATGGAAAGGAGAAGAGTCAAGGAGAAAGTTTGGTCACATAATTATATAAAGATAATGAAAATGGATATTTATGTGCTAGTGATATCATACAAGGAAAAAAATCACTTTCAAAGAAGCTGAATTTCATAAATAAGAAAAAATTTGAGGCCTGTGCTTCAGAAGGACCACACTAATTCAGGGATGAATGTAAATAAGCATCTTTGTTGATTAAGAAAAAAATGTGAACACCATATTTTCATTACAGAACCTAAATACTCAAACTCATCATACACCGGTACTTGCTAATTTAAATTAATTCTGCCCTCCAGGGATAAATACTCTCAAAAAGGAAATTTAACTTTAAGCAAAATCTGAAATGTTTCAGATGTGAATTTCTAGAAATCCAAAGTATATTTATTTCTTTGAGTCAGACACTTGTTTGTTTTGCAATCACTTTATGAAACAATTTTGGAATAACGCAGATGCTCTTCCCCCCTTCCTTGTTTCAGACTGCTTGCATATGCAGGCATAGGCATAAGAACTCCCAGGGTATATTGAGGAAATAACATTTTTACTCTTTTAACAAAAGACACAGAATCTATAAAGCCAAAGGTACCATAGTAGTTTAAAAATATCTTTAAAACTAATGAGCACTTTGTGTGTCTTTTACCCATTAAAACATGCTGAATGAATAATTAGAGGCTATAATGAAGGTTGAAAATTCAGAACATGAATAAGGTGGCAATTTTATTATTTAATACTTTTATAATTTTTATAATTAATGATGTAATTTTAAATTTGGCAAAGCTTTATTAGAAAAAATAGAGTATTCCTCCCACCCCATCAAATATACTCTAGAAGGAATAAGGTAGAATCAGGTAGAGGTGGCAACAAGGCTTGCTTATTTATTTATTTCCAGTAGTAGTGATTATAGTAGTAGTAGCAGCAGCAGTGGAGTTGAAAAATATACTTTTAATTATACATTGGGAGCTCTGATTGCAGCTGGAAGACTAAAATCGATCATTCCTGCATCGATGGTGTGGTCTATTACTGCATTGATTTGTGTTTATTTATGCAGACTTTCAGTTATTTACTTATATATTTCAGCATCTGCCTCTTGATTATTATCGCAGGTTGGTTTTAATGAAAGAGCTTATATAGGAAACACATTTGACAGATCAATTTTAAGTAAAGTTGGTAGTGAATTATGGCAATCCAAAGAGTTTATGAAATTACTTATTCATACTTACTTTTTAGCAATTAGGAATCTGTCTCTGATTAAAATCTCACACTACTCAAAAGCTTCCATTCTTCTCTTCAAACATTGTGCTTCTTTTTTTATAAAATAGGAAAATAGAGAATTATATGATGTTAGGTGTGATAGAATGAAACTGATGAATGAGGTTTTTTTTTTTTTTTCGTTGACATGACTAGGTTACCCTCATGACGATAAAGTGACCATTGGGTTTACTAATGCTATTGAAAATCAAGGAGCAATGGATTTTGAATATGGAAGTGGCAATGTTTTAAAACATCTATTACCTCTAGATTATGCCAGGGGTATGCTGAACAGGATATTCTCAGGTTCTTCAGTACATATCAAATGCATATATTCTATTATTTAGTGTATGTCTACAATTATACCTTATGAAGATTGGCATTTCTCTTGAACTAAAGCTCACATGTGAATGTTATGCATCAAAGTTGATTTGAACAAATAGGACAACTAAAGACCAGGGGGTATGACTTTTATGTGTAAAAGGCAGTACTCTAGAAGGAATAAAGTAGAATCAGGTAGAAGTGACAGCAGGCCTTGTTTTCTTTACATTGAGATGCATGTGCTTCTCTTATTGTCATTACAAAATGTTGAAAGATGACTTGGAAATGGTGGGGAAGAGTGGCCAAATTCATTGAGGGCTATTTGCTTCTGACTTTACAGATCTTTTATTGAAGTCTAGAGGATCAATTTTTCCTTACTAATAATTTGGAATTCATCTACCAAATACGGTTAATAGTTCTCTTCGTTTCTCACGCTTACCCCTTCTCTGGTATCTGCTAAGAATACAGTGGAAAATTAATCGAGTTCTTTCTTAAGAAGGAAAGGGCCTTGAGACATGGAATTAACTCTCCTCACCCTGGCGAGTTTTCCTGAAACTACTTATCCTCAGCATCGGTGCTCTGAGAGGTGGAGCCTCTCAGTCAGAAGGCTGCAGGCAGAAGGTGGGCGAGCCCTGGGACCTTAAGCTTTGTAGAAGGTTGAAAGGAGGAGCAGAGGGAGAGCTTTGAGGTTTGTTTGTCTGTTTTTATTTTTCTGTCCCATGCCAAGCCCTTGAAGTTAACACAGAGATATGGCCTTTTAGGACCAAGCACTCAGCATTCTTTCGAGACTGAGATTCCAGAGCATCAGATGAACTGGACTTAGAGCTAAGGCGTCACCCACCCCCCCTTCCTACGCACGCACCAGCTCGTCCTCACGTGCGTCGAGGTAGTGGACAGTGTTGACTTGAATTGCTCTCGCTCGCTCCAAGCCTTTCCTGTGAATGAACCCGAAAACACTCGACAGGTCGTGAATAATCGTTTTAATGAGTGTGCAAAGCGTGCGACGGGGTGCACCGAGCTGTCGGGTTAAACAAACAACTTGTACCCTGACCAAATCCGATTGTTAAAGTGCAAAGTGATGTCAGTACCATTTCCATTGCCCTTCAGAAAACCACAGATCTGACACGCGGGAGTCCAATTTTCCCCATTAAAGAAAAATAACAATATTTTCCAACCGTGTATGTGATCTTCTTNAAAATGGATATTTATGTGCTAGTGATATCATACAAGGAAAAAAATCACTTTCAAAGAAGCTGAATTTCATAAATAAGAAAAAATTTGAGGCCTGTGCTTCAGAAGGACCACACTAATTCAGGGATGAATGTAAATAAGCATCTTTGTTGATTAAGAAAAAAATGTGAACACCATATTTTCATTACAGAACCTAAATACTCAAACTCATCATACACCGGTACTTGCTAATTTAAATTAATTCTGCCCTCCAGGGATAAATACTCTCAAAAAGGAAATTTAACTTTAAGCAAAATCTGAAATGTTTCAGATGTGAATTTCTAGAAATCCAAAGTATATTTATTTCTTTGAGTCAGACACTTGTTTGTTTTGCAATCACTTTATGAAACAATTTTGGAATAACGCAGATGCTCTTCCCCCCTTCCTTGTTTCAGACTGCTTGCATATGCAGGCATAGGCATAAGAACTCCCAGGGTATATTGAGGAAATAACATTTTTACTCTTTTAACAAAAGACACAGAATCTATAAAGCCAAAGGTACCATAGTAGTTTAAAAATATCTTTAAAACTAATGAGCACTTTGTGTGTCTTTTACCCATTAAAACATGCTGAATGAATAATTAGAGGCTATAATGAAGGTTGAAAATTCAGAACATGAATAAGGTGGCAATTTTATTATTTAATACTTTTATAATTTTTATAATTAATGATGTAATTTTAAATTTGGCAAAGCTTTATTAGAAAAAATAGAGTATTCCTCCCACCCCATCAAATATACTCTAGAAGGAATAAGGTAGAATCAGGTAGAGGTGGCAACAGGGCTTGCTTATTTATTTATTTCCAGTAGTAGTGATTATAGTAGTAGTAGCAGCAGCAGTGGAGTTGAAAAATATACTTTTAATTATACATTGGGAGCTCTGATTGCAGCTGGAAGACTAAAATCGATCATTCCTGCATCGATGGTGTGGTCTATTACTGCATTGATTTGTGTTTATTTATGCAGACTTTCAGTTATTTACTTATATATTTCAGCATCTGCCTCTTGATTATTATCGCAGGTTGGTTTTAATGAAAGAGCTTATATAGGAAACACATTTGACAGATCAATTTTAAGTAAAGTTGGTAGTGAATTATGGCAATCCAAAGAGTTTATGAAATTACTTATTCATACTTACTTTTTAGCAATTAGGAATCTGTCTCTGATTAAAATCTCACACTACTCAAAAGCTTCCATTCTTCTCTTCAAACATTGTGCTTCTTTTTTTATAAAATAGGAAAATAGAGAATTATATGATGTTAGGTGTGATAGAATGAAACTGATGAATGAGGTTTTTTTTTTTTTTTCGTTGACATGACTAGGTTACCCTCATGACGATAAAGTGACCATTGGGTTTACTAATGCTATTGAAAATCAAGGAGCAATGGATTTTGAATATGGAAGTGGCAATGTTTTAAAACATCTATTACCTCTAGATTATGCCAGGGGTATGCTGAACAGGATATTCTCAGGTTCTTCAGTACATATCAAATGCATATATTCTATTATTTAGTGTATGTCTACAATTAAACCTTATGAAGATTGGCATTTCTCTTGAACTAAAGCTCACATGTGAATGTTATGCATCAAAGTTGATTTGAACAAATAGGACAACTAAAGACCAGGGGGTATGACTTTTATGTGTAAAAGGCAGTACTCTAGAAGGAATAAAGTAGAATCAGGTAGAAGTGACAGCAGGCCTTGTTTTCTTTACATTGAGATGCATGTGCTTCTCTTATTGTCATTACAAAATGTTGAAAGATGACTTGGAAATGGTGGGGAAGAGTGGCCAAATTCATCGAGGGCTATTTGCTTCTGACTTTACAGATCTTTTATTGAAGTCTAGAGGATCAATTTTTCCTTACTAATAATTTGGAATTCATCTACCAAATACGGTTAATAGTTCTCTTCGTTTCTCACGCTTACCCCTTCTCTGGTATCTGCTAAGAATACAGTGGAAAATTAATCGAGTTCTTTCTTAAGAAGGAAAGGGCCTTGAGACATGGAATTAACTCTCCTCACCCTGGCGAGTTTTCCTGAAACTACTTATCCTCAGCATCGGTGCTCTGAGAGGTGGAGCCTCTCAGTCAGAAGGCTGCAGGCAGAAGGTGGGCGAGCCCTGGGACCTTAAGCTTTGTAGAAGGTTGAAAGGAGGAGCAGAGGGAGAGCTTTGAGGTTTGTTTGTCTGTTTTTATTTTTCTGTCCCATGCCAAGCCCTTGAAGTTAACACAGAGATATGGCCTTTTAGGACCAAGCACTCAGCATTCTTTCGAGACTGAGATTCCAGAGCATCAGATGAACTGGACTTAGAGCTAAGGCGTCACCCACCCCCCCTTCCTACGCACGCACCAGCTCGTCCTCACGTGCGTCGAGGTAGTGGACAGTGTTGACTTGAATTGCTCTCGCTCGCTCCAAGCCTTTCCTGTGAATGAACCCGAAAACACTCGACAGGTCGTGAATAATCGTTTTAATGAGTGTGCAAAGCGTGCGACGGGGTGCACCGAGCTGTCGGGTTAAACAAACAACTTGTACCCTGACCAAATCCGATTGTTAAAGTGCAAAGTGATGTCAGTACCATTTCCATTGCCCTTCAGAAAACCACAGATCTGACACGCGGGAGTCCAATTTTCCCCATTAAAGAAAAATAACAATATTTTCCAACCGTGTATGTGATCTTCTTTAATATTAACCTGAGCCAAACAAAACCTCATTTGGGAATAAGAGAAGTAGTCGTGTCACTGCCTCAAAAACAAATCAAACAGGAGAAAACAAGGAAGAAATCAGAACAAATCTAAAAAGCCTAACAGGTTTCTTTTTGATAGCTCACACATCATTGCTGATCAATATTGCAAAAATCTTATACACACACAGCAGCACAGTATTGGCAAAAAGCAAGTTAACTGCCTCTAAACAACTGGGATCGATCATTTGGTCCTGTATTAAAATAGAAACTACCAACCTGCAAAGACTTTTTTCTATTGAAAATCTAATGGAAATATTTGCTATTATACATTATCCTGTGAAGGAATGAAGGGATAAGTAGTCCTCACATTTATGCTTTCAAGGAAAGCAGTTTGGAGAAAAGTATTGTTAAAGGAACCCTGATGGGCCACCGCCATCTAAAACAAAAAGCACAGTGAGTTCCACAAATCACACTCTCCCCTCTTTCTGCACAACTGTACTAGGGAAATATTTTTGTTTCCTTCATGTCTAGTAAAAAGATCTACTTATTTAGAATTAGCCACATGTGCTCCTTTACTTGATCATTCTTTTACCTTCTTTCACAAGTCCAAACATCAACTGCCACATGAAGACTAAGAAAATAAAACCTCAAAAGATGTTTTTAAAAATTCTTTTTATGTATCTTCTCTAAAAATTTTGTGCAGAAATGTGTAAAGTGTTATCCTTTCCAGCACCTCATATACATTCACCAACAAAATGGCCCAAATGCTTGGAAATCAGTGTTATCAGTTCCAAATAACTAGCTCCTTCAACTCAGTAACAATATAGGGAGATTAAGGTTTATATTTTCATTGGATTAAGTATTATAGATTACATGTTTTTCTTCTAAGACTGAAAACATATCATGTCCTGCAGTCTGAAAGTTTATTCATCCTCTTATAATTGTAGTCAGCTTGTAGGAATAAAATGTTAGGGATATTGTACATTTGAATATAGGAGCTCAGCAGCATTTGCTCACTTAACTGCTATTGCACAGGTGATTGTCTGTCTTTCTGACCATCTATTTCACATACAAATATGTCAATATACAACCAACTGTAATTAGGTGGATTAACCCATCTGAAACATATAACGGAGGTATCTGACAGAATAAGCAGTCTCATGTGGAAGCCGTTGTTATGGTTGCTAGTTTTTATACATCTCTGTCAATTTAGCCCCAGCTGGATAAATGGAAGGTACTGAAATTCAGTTTCCATCATCAAAACTTGGAAAAGACAACCAGTAGGTTAGGACAGTGTTTTTGTTGATTTTGACTGCTATCTGGTGAATGTCTGTATCAGAATGTCAATTCAGAATAGCCTTTAATTACTAGGAAATTTGACAAAAATGACTGTCAAAAATTAGGGGCTTGCATTTTTATTGTTTTAAGTATTTTGGGGCATACAACAGACTGTGCAGTTATTACCTAAACAGATTTCTTCTCTGTAGGCTGACTGAGTTGAGGAATTTTAGGAGTCACTGAAAGAGCCGAATCCATTTCTGTTTTAGATTCACTAACAGCAAAGCTAGAGGGTGCGTCTGTTTTTGTGTGTATATATGTAGTTAAAGAACTGCACTATCAAAACATTAATTATATTTGAAAGATAGCAGAGAGCTTGTTGTGGAGAGAATTGCATTATTGAATTTATATTCCATGGAATGTGTCTGTGGAGAGGGCTGAAATTGTATACCTGTCTTATATGATGCACCCTCTTCAGTGAGATGTGTAATAAGAGCAAAGAGATGAAGGAGGCAAACTTAGAGAGGAGAGATGTTAGGTATTTGGATGATCCTAAGCAGAAGGAATTCACGTGCAAATGCAAATGACTGAAGAACAAGCCTGGGGTCTTTGTTCTCTGTCAACAAAAACAAATGTATTTTTTCCCCTTTATCAAACAAATCACAGAATGATCTTAGCTGAATTTGGAGCACTTTGGGGGGAGAGAGAGAGACTAAGTGACTAAGAATATTCCAATTACCATAGTTCTGATCCCCAAGTCCTGCTTATTTCACAGCTGCCAAATTTTATATCCAAAATTTAGATTCTCTTCCTCCCAAATCCTACATGGGTATGAATCATCCCTGATCATTTTTAGTTTTTGGCTTAATTACTAGTTTTCTGCTTTAAATTACCAATAAACTAATTAATCTGACTAATCTTTCTAAACTTCTGTTGAGTAGTATAATAGCAGCAACAACAACAAAAATAACAAAAATTGCAGCAATAATGACAAAAATAAAATGTTAATAATACAAACAATAATAGCATAAACAATTTTAAAATATTTTTTCTGGCCAACAGGATGAAGACGGAATCTATTTCAGTCTGAAATTTGTGTTTCATGGCTGCAGTGGGACATTCGAATCTCTGATTTCTTGTATCACTGGTTCGATGGACGATCCGTTCCTGCCCAACTTGTGTTCTAATAGACTCCCCTGGTCTAACATGGTGGATCTTTTTAGTGTCACTGAGTACTTTTGTGTCCCCTCTTCACTGCTATAAGCATGTCCCCCTTGGACACTATTCTCAAATAAATCAACCCAGGATGGGCCTGGAAGCAGAGATAGACAGGTGAAAGGATTCTTGAGTAGAAGGACCTGGTACCTTCTAGCTGGAGCTCTTCTGGTGAATGGTCAAGTTGTCATATTTGGGACTCACATTCACAAAGCTAAGAAGTTTGAGAAGGGCATAGGAACTAAGGTTCCATGAATCAAAAGAGAATTCTGGCCCTAAGGAACTCAGGTCATTGGGCAAGACAAAAAATTAGAAATTAGGGCCTCCAGGATGAGCTCTGATTTCTTTAAAAATGGAGGGATGTAAAGAGGACAGTAAAGTGGAGG
>SJYW01010881.1:154745-169113 GCA_006410735.1 Raphicerus campestris
AAAAAAAAAAGATAGCAGACAACAAAAGCACATTGTCTACAACCACAAAATGAAAAGGATCACATAAAACTTTGTGATTTTTCTGTCCTACCAAGGAATACTGTAAAACTTAGAACTGGTGCAATCTAGAAATGCTAAAACTATGTCTTGACTTTAAGCTATTCTAAAGACCTTCTATCAGTGATAACCACTCACTAGCAAACACATTCACTCCTTTGCCCCACTCTTGCTTCATTATGCTCAGTTGGATAAAGCAACTCTTTTGTTAAATCAAACCCTTAATCTACTCAACGTTTGCCCACTTATGATTGAATGCAGTCCGAGAAAAAATATCTAAAACTGGTGGCTAATCTTACCTTAAATTTAGAGTCATTTGGAAAGGTCTAGTGGTTGGGACTCCATGCTTTCACTGCCAAGGACCTGGGTTCAGTCCCTGGCCAGAGAACTAAGATCCTGCATGACACAGGCAAAAAAAAAAAAATAGGATCACTTTTCACCAGCAGGTCCTTCGTGTGGTCTAAAAATCATATTGCATTTTCCTAGTTCATTAATAAAACGTATTCTACATCTTCTTGCCTCAAATTTCCAACACTTTTCCCTCATCCTCATCCTAAGCTGCTGACTGTGATATCCACTCTACTAAAAACATTGAAGCAAACAAGAGACTTTTCCCAGACTCTGCATCTCTTGACCTAACTTTATGTGTGCAAATTTACTTGGCCTTTATTTATCACACCAGAAAAAGCTAGCGCTCAACTGGTGTACTAGATTCTTCCCCCTTCTCACCGATTCTGTGATGTGGGACTAACCATTCTCCCTTCTCTTTACTGTACAGAATATATTTCCCTTGATACTAGATGGTTCACAGCAGCACATACACATGTCTTGTATTTCTAAAAAGACTCACTTTTGACTCTACTTCCCATCCTGGCTCATTCCCTTGACAACATTTCCATTTTTCTTATTCCTCCGAAAACAAAACTTGAAAAAGAAGTTTCTATATGAAGTTTCCAATTTCTTCCCCCAATCTTTAATCCTTTCTAAACAGATTTTTAGCAACAGAACTCCACTGAAATTGCTTTTATCAAGGTCAACCATGAACTCCACTTTGCTAAATCCAATGGTTGATTCTCAGACCTCTTCGCACTTGAACTCTTAAAATCTCATTAACATTTGACCAAATTGATCACAGTCTCCTACTTAAACCACTTTCTTTATTTGGATTCCAGAACAACAAACTCACAGTGTGGTTCTATTTATGTTTGTTTTGCTTTCCTACCTCTGGATGTTTTATCTTACATTTTTTATCTCTGCCCACTTTCCCTGACTTCTGAATGTTGCAGTGTCCCCAGACTCAGTACTCATATCAGTTCTCTTTTCTACCCCAAATAATTGCTCTGTTGAACACATCCACTTTCAAGACTTTAACTGTCGTTGATATACAAGTGTATGTTTAATAATAATATAAAGTACGTTCATCCATGCTAAGTTGCTTCAGTTGTGTCCAACTCTTGGTGAACCTATACACTGTAGCCCTCCAGTCTCCTTTGCCGCGGGCGTTCTCTTATATCTGTTATGACTCCCCCATTGGCAGGCAGATTCTTTACTGCTAGCACCACCTAGGAAGCCCAATATAAAGTATACATTATTTATAAAATATACTTATATGTAAAATATATAATGTATAGCCAATTGTACTCGTGCTAAGTCGCTTCAGTCATATCCAACACTTTGCAACCCCATGGACTCCAGAAGAGCCCCCCAGGCTCCTCTGACCATGGGATTCTCCAGGCAAGAATACTGGAGTGGGTTGCCATGCTGTCCTCTAGAGGATCGTCCCAGCCCAGGAACTGAACCTGGGTCTCCTGAATCTCCTGCATTGCAGGTGGATTATTTACCCACTGAGACACCTGGGAAGCTCCATATAACCAATGCTGCTGCTGCTGCTAAGTCGCTTCAGTCGTGTCTGACTCTGCACGACCCCATAGACGGTAGCCCACCAGGCTCCCCCATCCCTGGGATTCTCCAGGCAAGAGTGGGTTGCCATTTCCTTCTCCAACGCATGAAAGTGAGAAGTCAAAGTGAAGTCGCTCAGTCGTGTTCGACTCTTATCGACCCCATGGACTGCATCCTACCAGGCTACTCTGCCCATGGGGTTTTCCAGGCAAGAGTGCTGGAGTGGGGTGCCATTGCCTTCTCTGCATATAACCAATAAACATATATAATTAATTATATAAATATAAATGATCAGTTCAAATTTCTTTTGTAAATTACAGTTTTTATTCACAGGATATCTCCACTTGAACATCTTTAGTTCACTGTGTCCAAAAGTAACCTTCTGGTATTCTCTCACAACCTAAAGCAACTCCTTTCTTCCAATTGCACAAAACAAAATTCCTTAGACTAGTCTTTGGCCATTAACTTTTATTTCACATACAGTATCTAAGCTGTCAGTAATTTATGTTAGTGCTATTTTCAAAATGTATCCCAAATTCACTCATTTCTTGCTCACTCCCATTGCCATAGTTCAGGTCTAAGCCTCTTCCCATATCTCATTTGGGTTGTCACAAAAGCCTCTGCTTTCTGCCTTCGTCTCTCTTTAGTTTTTACTCAACCAGTAGCAAAGTGAAAAAGTGAGATTTGCTCAGTCATGTCCGACTCTTTGGGACCCCCATGGACTATACAGTTCATGGAATTCTCCAGGCCAGAATATTGGAGTGGGTGGCCTTTCCCTTCTCCAGGGTATCTTCCCAACCCAAGGATTGAACCAGGTTTCCACACTATGGGCAGATTCTTTACCAGCTGAGCCACAAGGGAAGCCTGAGAATACTGGAGTGGGTAGCCTTTCCCTTCTCCAGGGGATCTTCCCAACCCAGGAATCTGGAGTCTCCTGCATTGCAGGCAGATTCTTTACCAACTGAGCGATCAGGGAAGGCCTAAGCGGTAATAAGGAAATGTTCAAATCTAACTCATACAATCTAATTTTTATGCTCAGCCTTCTACTGTTCTCTTATTCCATCGTTGTTTTCTAGCTAAGTTATGTCCACGTCTTTTGTGACCCCATGGACTGTAGCCCGACAGGCTCCTCTGTCGATGGGATTTTCCCAGGCAAGAATACTGGAGTGGGTTGCCATTTCCTTCTGCAGGGGATCTTCTCAACTCAGGGATCAACCCATATACCTTACCTTGGCAGAAATATTCTTTATCACTGAGCCACAAGGAAGACTTTCTCATTTTAGTCAGGCTAAAAGCCAAAATTCTTACAAGGTCCCACATTACCAGTGTTCTTCCTTACCCTTGTGGCTTCATAGCCATTTGCTCTCTTCTTCCATCATTCTGTCTAGCCATACTAGTCTCCCAACAGTGCCTCACTTATACCAAAACTGCTCCTGCCACAAAATATTTGCATTTCCTGTTCCCTCTGCTGGGAAATCCCTTCCCCAGCCACACACATGTATTTGGAATATATAAAGAACTCCTGCTGGTGCTAAGTCACTTCAGTCATGTCCAACTCTGTGCGATCCCATAGATGGCAGCCCACCAGGCTCCCCCGTCCCTGGGATTCTCCAGGCAAGAACACTGGAGTGGGTTGCCATTTCCTTCTCCAATGCATGAAAGTGAAAATCGAAAGTGAAGTCGCTCAGTCGTGTCCGACTCTTAACGACCCCATGGACTGCAGCCCACCAGGGTCCTCTGTCCATGGGGTTTTCCAGGCAAGAGTACTGGAGTGGGGTGCCATTGCCTTCTCCTGAAGAACTCCTACAACTCACCAAAAATATCTAACCCAGTTTTAAAATTGACAGAAGTTTTGACTAGATGTCTCTCTAAAGAAGATATTAAATTGGCATTTATCACATAAAAAGATGCCCAACATTGCTAGTCATCAATGTACATCAAAACCACAATATATAACACTTCACATTCATGAGGATGGCTAAAATAAAAAGGACTGACAAAAACAAGTGCTGACCAGAATGTGGAGAAATTGAAAATCTCATGTACTGCTGATGAGACTGCAAAATGGTAAAACTATTTTGTAAAATGATGTGGCAATTTCTTGAAATGTTAAACACAGAGTTACCAGATGACCTAGCAATTTGCTAGGTATGCGCCCCAAAGAAATAAAAAAAACATATGTTCATTCAAAAACTGGTATGTGTATGTGCTCAGTCACATCTGCCTCTTTGCAATTCCATGGACCAGAGCCCACCAGCCTCCTCTGTCCATGGAATCTTCCAGGCAAGAATACTAGAGCAGGTTGCCATTTCCTCCTCCAGAGGATCTTCCCAACCCAAGGACTGAGCCTACGTCTCTTGTGTCTCCTGTATTGGCAGGTTGATTCTTTACCTCCTCACCACCTGGGAAGCCTCCCAAAACCTGTATGCAAATACTCACATCAACATTATTTATAATAGCTAACAGGTGGAAACAACCCAAATTTTCATCTGCAGATGGGTGATAACCAAAATGTACTACATCCTTATGACGTAATATTATTTGCAATGAAAAAAATGAAGTCCTGATACCGGCTAAAATATGGATGGATATTGAAAGCACTAAGCTAAATCAAAGAATTCAGTCACAAAAGATCACATATTGTATAGCTCCATTTATAAAACTGTTTAGACTAGGTAAATCTATAGAGATAATAAGTAGATTACTGACTGCCAGGGGTTGGGGAAGAAAGGAATAGGGAATGACTGGTAATGGGTATAGGTTTCATATAGATTTAGATAAGCCTGTAGAATATACTAAAACCACTGAAGTGTATACTTTGGAAGACTGAGTATCATGATATGTGAGTCATGTATCAATACAGTTGTTAAAAATATTCTGTTGTTACATGTTTTTTACAATGTAAATTTTGTTCATGGTTTAGGTGTTCTTTTCCTTTAACTGCATTAACTTCCTTGTACAACTTTTTCTTGAAATTTGATTCATAATTACATAGCTTTGCATTTGTTTTTTATATCATTTTTTTCAGAGCCAATTTTGTACCAAAACTGTTAAATTGTTTCCATATATTCAAACACATCAGGCAACATGTTAATTTCTTCTCCTTTTATGTTTCTGGGTATGTCTGTTCTTCTGATCTAGCCTGCACAACCAGAAGTTTAGGCCTACTGCATTGTTACTTTTCATCACCTTGAAAATTCCCTTTGTTTCTTTCCTGAGTTTGATTTCCTATTTGCTGAATTGCTGGACTCTACAGCATTGCTTACTTTTTTGAATTGGTGGAGTGCATCTTTTAATAGCTTCCTGAGAAAGGCTAAACACAAGGTAAATTATTTTACATATCACCTAAAAAGTCTATATTCTACTTTCACACTTGATTGATAGTCTGATTGGAAATAATTTTCTCTTGGAATTTTAAAGTTATTTCTCTATCGTTTTCCACTTCCCATTGAGTGATGCTACTGAGTTGTTGAATCTTGCTTGTAATTTTGACTGTTTGTTTGTTTACTAGGTTAGCTTTCAAAATGTAATTAATGCTTCTAATTTGTCTAAGGAAAGTCTACTCATTCAACATGAAGTGGGACATTTCTACAGTGATGAGGAACATAGGATAATTTGGAATTTGATTTACTAAGTTAGACAATGTGTGGATTGGGGGCAGGAGTAAAAGGGGGCAATAGAGGATGAGATGGCTGGATGGCATCACCAACTTGATGGACATGAGTTTGAGTGAACTCTGGGAGTTGGTGATGGACAGGGAGGCCTGGCCTGCTGCAATTCATTGGGTCGCAAAGAGTCAGACATGACTGAGTGACTGAACTGAACTGAACTGAATCCTCAATGAATTCATCTAATAAGACTTATCTAACTTTAAAAATTTTTTGCTATTAAAAACTTTTAAATGTTTAAAATTTTGGTTTACTGGAATTTCTTTTTATGCACAAAAATGACATTTTAATTCTATTTAGAACTGTGGTTAGATGGATCATCTGCTAAAATGAAACCCTCTTCTGTAAAACTTTTTTTCTTTAAAATTATGAAAAAGTCATTCTATGAAGAGACAAGCTTTCAGTTGCCAAAATAGTAATCAAGAAATGGGAGACTAGAGAAAATACTAAAAAGAGAAGATAACTTTTGAACTGACAACCCATTTATTTATATTTACCAGATGATCACTTTACCTACTTCAACACTTGACCGTGAAATAAAGGATTGAGGAAATTAACTGTATTAATTCAGTCAAAAAAATTATCAGTTTTGATTTAAACTGTCTCCAGGAAATTTCTGAGGGCAGAAGGAGAAGAGGGCGTCAGAGGATGAGATGGCTGGATGGCATCACCAAGGCAATGATCTTGGGCAAACTTTGTGAGATGTTGAGGGACACAGAGGCCTGGCATGCTGCAGTCCATGGCGTTGCAAAGAGTCAGACATGACTGGGCAACTGGACAGCAGCAACTAAAACAACATTCCAGGGACTTTCAATCAGGTGAGAGTGTGGGTAGGTGGAAAAATATTCTCTATCACCTGCTCTGGAAATAATCAGAATATCAGTAATGGGAGTTGGGAATATTGTGTTAGGTGACGAAGGGGAGAAGAGACCTGCTTGGCTTTTGCAAGCGCTTCTTCAGGGAACACAGATAGGTTTCCATCCTGGTTTAAAAGTGTATTTTCACTTTAGCCAGTTTGCTGAGTCTCTCAGTTGCCTTTTCTCTATCTAGCATTGCTACTCCTCTCTCTTCTCCATTTTTGGAAGGGTAACTGTGATAAAGTGAGACATTTTCTAGTGAAAAGGATACAGTTTTAATACGTTTAAAACATTTCAAAAGGCAATACAATTAGCTAAGCACTTATGTTTTATTAGCAATAGCAAGCAAAATTAATAAGTAAATTCAACTAAAAATGATTATGTGTCAGAGTGTATAGTTTTTACATTGACATTTCACATAATCTGACTTTGCTTAGAAGAGAAATCACTCGGCTGTTAAAATCACTTTTAAAGAGCTGTCAAAATTGGAAAACCTGCTGTCAGAAATATGATGAGAAAAGTTTAAAAATGGTAAAGTATGTTGATTTAGACAAAAAATATTACCTTCAGAGAGGAAAACTTGAATATTTATTATTATCTTCAAAAGGGATAATTTCTCCCCCTGAAATTGGACATCACTGTTTTAAAATTTGTATTCTGACATATGTATTTTCACTTTAATATCAACATGAATGAAACCATTTATATTTGCACCACAGTGAGAATATGTCTAAGTTCTACAAAATGCTAAAATATTGATGTCACTTATACTCCTTATAACTATTAATTTTATTTTATTTTTAATTGAAGAGGAATTTTAACATTTTCAGCATCTCTGACTTCATATATGCTTATCAAAAATATATTTTAACTAATAGAGAAATGGAAATCTATGTTTTCTGAAAAGTTTAGTAATATTTTTATATATTTATTCTGTCTTTGAAAATTGTAAAATAAAAAATATTATTCTGCCATGTGTCAGATACTTTGTTATATACCTAAGTTCAGTGTCATGGAGAGTTGAATTCCAGAATGGTTTAATTTTGAGACTGCACACTAATCTTCACTTAAAGATTGATCCTTCTGTTAATTCAAAGACATAAATATTTGAGGGCACTCAAATTGAGGATGGATAGATTGGCAAAAATAATGCCTCTTTTAAACTCTCTCCATTTTACAATGAGCAAAATCTGTCAATAATTTAAATCATGAAAATTTCAATTTCTCTTTGAAATAAAGAGTCACTAGGATTCTCTAGAATATTCTGAGCATTTTATTATTGAGTTAATAAAATGAATAAGAATTTATATCTAGGTGAATAAAATATGTAAATATGAAATAAAATACATGAATTTTCTCCTAGTTATTTCCACTTTCCATTTATAATACATATATAATATGTAAATTAAAGTTGGGTATGCTGAATAACTATAGTGTTTTGCCAATTTGCTCTTATTGTGTGATTGTGAGTGTTTGTCTCTTTTTCCATACATAAAATACAAGTAATTGTAGTTACCACCCATCTGACATATTCACAAAAATTTTATGAGAATTAGTATTCAAATGATTATAAAAAACTTTGTAAATTTAAACAGTCCTGTTTTATTTTATGAAGAAGAAAAACAAAGTCATAGCTATAATGGAATGGATTACTGAGCTAGAATTGTAGAAGAAAAAAATTTTCCCATGCAGAAAGCATAACAGTATAATCATCCATGTTGAGCAAATAATATAATTTTTATGGTATCTGCTATTTCACTGCTTATGTGAAATAATTTAGGGATAGCTATTAGATTTCCTAATATTTATATGCTCTTATATTAAAATACTAGATTTGATCAACAAAGATTTTTAAGCACATCACAAAATATATGCATCCTAACACATGCAAACTTAAAACAATTAAGGTATTTACAAACATTGCCACAAATGAGATAAATGTTATTTCATGGCATTAACTTTAAATGCCAGCATACCCCTAGTGATTCAGATTATAAGAATCGGCCTGCAAAGCAGGAGACCCAGATCAGGTCTCTGATACCTGGATCAGGAAGATCCCCTGGAGAAGGGCATGACAACCCATTCCAGTATTCTTGCCTGGAGAATCCCATGGACAGAAGAGCCTGGCAGGGTACAGTCCATAGTATTACACAAAGTTCTACATGGCTGAAGTGACTTAGCATGCACACCAGCACAATTTTTGGGACTATCAACTGGTGGCTCAGTGGTAAAGAATATGCTTATCAATGCAAGATACTCAGGTTTGCTCCCTGGGTGGGGAAGTTCCCCTGGAGAAGGAAACAGCAACCCACTCCAGTGTTCTTGCCTGGGAAATCTCATTGTCAGAGGAGCCTGGGGGCTATAGTTCCATGGGGTCGCAAAAGAGTAGGACTCGACTTAGCTACTAAAACAACAACTGTAAAGAAAACTAAGTGTGAAGCTTGCAAATTTAAAGACATCTAACTTGAATACATAAGTGTTATTGTTTTCAGACATACTCTTATTACTCACCTGCATAAGAAATTACACATTTAGAATCTAACTGGTAATCCAAAATAAGAGTATATGTACATTGGAGAAAAGTTTGTGTTGCTATGGGAACTTTGGCTTTTGTTTACATTATGTGGCAAACTATATTATGTGCCTTGGTTCACCTTAATGACTACCTTCATATATTGCTAATTATACTATTTTCCCTCATTCACTCTGATGATTAACTCCTTAAGGTTAATATTGCTCATCTTCATTGAGTTAGTTTATATTTTTCTTGAATACAGAAATATGAACTTACATTTACCTTCATTTATGAAAATTGCATTATGCATGTCACCATCACCTGTTCATTACATTAAATAAAAGAAGTTTTAGCTTTTATAAAATTTGCAAAATTACATTTATGAAAATCATAAGCTTGACCTTATTTGCCTATAAAAGTAACATATTCCAAACTGCAGAAAATAAAACTTGTAAACATTTTTCTGTTTTGGATAAAATGTATCATTTTCTTATTCAAAATTTCTTGCAGCATTGTACAATTGTAGAAGAGGAAATCNACTCTGTGGTAACATAAATTGGAAGGAAATCCAAAAAAAAGAAGGGATATAAGTGTATGTAGCTGATTCACTTCGCTGCACTGCAGAAACTAAAACAACATTGTAAAGTAACATACCCCCCAAAATCAATTCAAAAGCAAAACATGCGAATGTATGTTCGCCTTTGCATATATGTGTGTGTATACATGTACATATGTATACACAGAGGGAGAGAGAGAGAGACATACCTTGGAGAGACTGAAAGTTCAGTTCCAGGGCACTGCATTAAAGCAAATATCATACTATAGCAAGTTACATGAATTTTGGAGTTCCCAATGCACATAAAAGTTATGTTTATACTACACTATACATGGAACAACAGACTGGTTCCAAATATGAAAAGGAGTAAATCAAGGCTGTATATTGTCACCCTGCTTAACTTATACGCAGAGTACATCATGAGAAACGCTGGGCTGGAAGAAGCACAAGCTAGAATCAAGACTGCCAGGAGAAATATCAATAGCCTCAGATATGCAGATAACACCACCCTTATGGCAGAAAGTGAAGAACTAAAGAGCCTCTTGATGAAAGTGAAAGAGGAGAGTGAAAAAGTTGCCTTAAAGCTCACCATTGAGAAGATTAAGATCATGGCATCTGGTCCCATCACTTCATGGCAAATAGATGGGGAAACAGTGGAAACAGTGTCTGGCTTTATTTGGGGGGCTCCAAAGTCACTGCAGATGGTGATAGCAGCCATGAAATTAAAAGACACCTACTCCTTGGAAGAAAAGTTATGACCAACCTAGACAGCATATTGAAAAGCAGAGACATTAGTTTGTCAACAAAGGTCCGTCTGGTCAAGGCTAATGGTTTTTCCAGTGGTCATGTATGGATGTGAGAGTTGCACTTTAAAGAAAGCTGAGCACAGAAGAATTGATGCTTTTGAACTGTGGTGTTGAAGACTCTTGATAGTCCATTGGACTGCAAGGAGATCCAACCATTCCATCCTAAAGGAAATCAGTCCTGAATATTCATTAGAAGGACTGATGCTGAAGCTGAAACTCCAATACTTTGGCCACCTGATGCGAAGAGCTGACTCATTTGGAAAGACCCTGATGCTGGGAAAGTTTGAGGGCAAGAGGAGAAGGGGAGGACAGAGGATGAGATGGTTGGATGGCATCACTGACTCAATAGAGATAGGTTTGGTGGATTCCAGGAGCTGGTGCTGGACAAGGAGGCCTGGAGTGCTGTCGTTCATGGGGTCGCAAAGAGTTGGACACGACTGAGTGACTGAAATGACAGATGATAGTCTACTAAATGTGCAATAACATTATGTCTAAAAACAATTAATATATATCTTAGTGGAAAACATGATATGATACTGAAAGATGAACTCCCCAGGTTGGCAGGTGCCCAATATGTTACTGGAGAAGAGTGGAGAAGTAACTCCAGAAAGAATGAAGAAATGGAGCCAAACAAACAAACAAACAAAACCACCCAGGTGTGTATGTGACTGGTGATGGAAGTAAAGTCCAATGCTGTAAGGAACAACATTGCCCATAGGAACCTAGAATGTTAGGTCCATGAATCAAGGTAAATTGGAAGTGGTTAAACAGGAGATGGCAAGAATGAACATCGACATTTTAGGAATCAGTGTACTAAAATGGACTGAAATGGGTGAATTTAATTCAGATGACCACTATATCTACTACTGTGGGCAAGAATTCCTTAGGAGAAATGAAGTAGCCGTCATAGGCAACAAAAGAATCTGAAATGCAATACTTGGGTGCAATCTCAAAAACGACAGAATGATCTCTGTTTGTTTCCAAGACAAACCATTCAATATCACAATAATCCAAGTCTATGCCTCAACCAGTAATGCTGAAGAAGCTACAGTTGAACGGTTCTACGAAGAACTTCTAGAACTAACACCTGAAAGAGGTGTCCTTTTCATCATAGGGGACAGGAATGCAAAAGTAGGAAATCAAGAGATACCTGGAGTAATTGGAAAGTTTGGCCTTGGAGTACAAAATGAAGCAGGGCAAAGGCTAACAGAGTTTTGCCAAGAGAACACACTAGTCATAGCAAACACCCTCTTCCAGCAACACAAGAGAAGACTCTACACATGGACATCACCAAATGGTCAATACCCANGATGCTGAAGCTGAAACTCCAATACTTTGGCCACCTGATGCGAAGAGCTGACTCATTTGGAAAGACCCTGATGCTGGGAAAGTTTGAGGGCAAGAGGAGAAGGGGAGGACAGAGGATGAGATGGTTGGATGGCATCACTGACTCAATAGAGATAGGTTTAGTGGATTTCAGGAGCTGGTGCTGGACAAGGAGGCCTGGAGTGCTGTCGTTCAAAGAGTTGGACACGACTGAGTGACTGAAATGACAGATGATAGTCTACTAAATGTGCAATAACATTATGTCTAAAAACAATTAATATATATCTTAGTGGAAAACATGATATGATACTGAAAGATGAACTCCCCAGGTTGGCAGGTGCCCAATATGTTACTGGAGAAGAGTGGAGAAATAACTCCAGAAAGAATGAAGAAATGGAGCCAACAAACAAACAAACAAAACCACCCAGGTGTGTATGTGACTGGTGATGGAAGTAAAGTCCAATGCTGTAAGGAACAACATTGCCCATAGGAACCTAGAATGTTAGGTCCATGAATCAAGGTAAACTGGAAGTGGTTAAACAGGAGATGGCAAGAATGAACATCGACATTTTAGGAATCAGTGTACTAAAATGGACTGAAATGGGTGAATTTAATTCAGATGACCACTATATCTACTACTGTGGGCAAGAATTCCTTAGGAGAAATGAAGTAGCCGTCATAGGCAACAAAAGAATCTGAAATGCAATACTTGGGTGCAATCTCAAAAACGACAGAATGATCTCTGTTTGTTTCCAAGACAAACCATTCAATATCACAATAATCCAAGTCTATGCCTCAACCAGTAATGCTGAAGAAGCTACAGTTGAACGGTTCTACGAAGAACTTCTAGAACTAACACCTGAAAGAGGTGTCCTTTTCATCATAGGGGACAGGAATGCAAAAGTAGGAAATCAAGAGATACCTGGAGTAATTGGAAAGTTTGGCCTTGGAGTACAAAATGAAGCAGGGCAAAGGCTAACAGAGTTTTGCCAAGAGAACACACTAGTCATAGCAAACACCCTCTTCCAGCAACACAAGAGAAGACTCTACACATGGACATCACCAAATGGTCAATACCCAGATCAGATTAATTATATTCTTTGAACCAAAGATGGAGAAACTCTATGCAGTGAGCAAAAACAAGACCAGGAGCTGACTGTGGCTCAAATCATGAACTTCTAATTGCAAAATCAGACTGAAATTGAAGTAGGGAAAACCGCTAGACCATTCAGGTATGACCTAAATAAAATCTCTTACAATTATACAGTGGCAGTGACAAATAGATTCAAAGGATTAGATCTAATAGACAGAGTGCCTGAAGAACTAGGGATGGAGGTTTGTGACATTGTACAGGAGGCAGTGATCAAGATTATCCCCAAGAAAAATAAAGACAAAATGGCAAAATGGTTGTCTGAGGAGGCCTTACAAACAACTGTGAAAAGAACAGAAGTTAAAGGCAGAGGAGAAAAGAAAAGGTACACCCATTTGAATGCAGAGTTCCAAAGAATAGCAAAGAGAGATAAAAAAGCCTGCCTCAGTGATCAGTGCAAAGAAATAGAGGAAAGCAACAGAATGGGAAAGAATAGAGATCTCTTCAAGAAAGTATGTTCAGTACAGGATACAGGATGCTTGGGGCTGGTGCACGGGGATGATCCAGAGAGACGATTTGGGGTTGCAGGTGGGAGGGGGCTTCGGGATTGGGAGCTCGTGTACACTTGTGGCTGATTCATGTCAATGTATGGCAAAACCAATACAGTATTGTAACATAGAATAAAGTAAAAATAAAATTTAAAAAATAAATAAAGATACCAAGAGAAAATTTCATGCAAAGATGGGCACAAAAAAGGACAGAAATGGTATGGACCTAACAGAAGCAGAAGATATTAACAACAGGTGGCAAGAATACACAGAACTATACAAGAAAGATCATGACCCAGATAACCACAATGATGTGATTACTCACCTTGAGCCAGACATCCTGGAATGTGAAGTAAATGGGTATTAGGAAGCACAACTAGGTACAAAGCTAATGGAGGTGATTGAATTCCACTTGATCTATTTAAAATCCTAAAAGATAATGCTGTGAAAGTGCTGCACTCAGTATGCTAGCAAATTTGGAAAACTCAGCAGTTTCCACAGGACTAGAAAATATCAGTTTTCATTCTAATCTCAAACACAGGCAATGACAAGGAATGTTCGAACTACCACACATTTGCACTCATCTCACACGCTAGCAAAGTAATGCTGAAAATTCTCCAAGCTAGGCTTCAATCGTATGTGAACTGTGAAATTCCAGATGTTCAAGCTGGATTTAGAAAAGCCAGAGGAACCAGAGATCAAATTGCCAACATCCGTTAGATCATAGAAAAAGCAAGAGAGTTCCAGAAAAACACTCGCTTCTGCTTTATTGACTATGCCAAAGCCTTTGACTGTGTGGATCACAATAAAGTGTAGAAAATTATTTGAGAGATGAGAAAACCAGACCACCTGAACTGCATCCTGAGAAATCTGTATGCTGGTCAAGAACAACAGCTAGAACCACACATGGAAAAAGAGACTGGTCCCAAATTGGGAAAATAGTGTGTCAAGGCTGTATATTGTCACTCTTCTTATTTAACTTATATGCAGAGTACTTCATATAAAATACTGGGCTGGATGAAGCACAAGCTGGAATTAAGATTGCC
>SJYW01010881.1:179680-191413 GCA_006410735.1 Raphicerus campestris
TATAACTACGATATGATTCAACTATTCTACTTCAAATATTTATCCAGAGAATACAAAAACACTAATTTGAAAAAATATATGCATGTCTGTATTTATCACAGCATTATTTACAATTGTCAAGATAAGGAAACAACCTGAGTACCCATCAATAGAATGAGGGACAAAGAAGATGTGACTATATATATGTGTGTGTGTGTATGTGTGTGTGTGTGTTCTTAGTTGCTCAGTCATGTCTGACTCTTTGCAGCCCCATGAACTGTAGTCCTTCAGGCTCCTCTGTCCATGGGGATTCTCCAGGTAAGAATACTGGAGTGGGTTGCCATGCCCATTTCCAGGGGATCTTCTCAACCCAGGTCTCCAACATTGAAGGAGAATTCTTTACCATCTGAGCCACCAGGGAAGCCCATATATGTATATATATGTCACATATTGGAAAAGGGAATGTCAACACACTATGGTACTCTTGCCTGGAAAATCCCATGGACAGAGGAGTCTGGCAGGCTATAGTCCATGGGGTTACAAAGAGATGGACATGACTGAGCCACTAAGCACACACATGTCATATATATATGTATATACACATATATATACATATACATATTCTATTATATATTTATATATACAATGGAATACTAGTCAGTCATAATAAAAATGAGATCATACCACTTGTGGCAACATGGATGGTCCTTCAGGATACAAGTGATATAAATCAAATGTAAAAGACAAATATTTTAGGATTTCATTCATAAATGGAATATTTAAAAAATGAAAAAAAAAACCCTAAAATAAATGTATGAACCAAAGTAAACATGCAGATAAAGAGACTAGAGTAGTGGTAACCAGAGGGAAAAGGAATCAGGGATGGCAAAACGTGTAAAGAATATCATCTGGACGGTGATGGATACAAACTAAATTTTTGGTGATGAGCATACTGTAGTGTATGTAGACACAGAAAAACAATATTCTCTATATGAAACTTATTTAATGTTATAAACCAGTGCTATATAAATGAAGTAAATCTCCTTCCTAGCTCTCTGCATAATGCCTACCTCCACCAAATTTGAATACTTTTCTCTGATCTCAATGTCACAAATAGATTTTATCATTCTATGTTTTGATACAAAATTATACAATAATTGGTTAAATTCTTGATATTAAAGTGAAGGGTTTTAGTGAAAGGACCCCACACCCCAATTATTGTCTCACTTCATGTTATATTTATAGTTTATATTGTTGTCATCATAGTATTATTTGCCACATTGTTATATTATTTGCTGCATACCTGCACACATTATACTTAATGCTAATATTTTTTTCTTTTTCTTTTTTTAAGGGTTGCAACATGCAGCTTATGGGATCCTAGTTCCCCAACTAGGAGTTGAACCTGGGTCCTTGGCAATGAAAAGGTGGAGTCCTAACCACTGGACCCCCAGGGAATTCCCTATTTTTCCATTTGGAATAACTTCAAACTTACAGAAGTGTTACAAGTGTAGTACAGAAAACTATTCTTTTCTAAGATTTAGTGATTTTTAAAATTAACATCTTACCACATTTTCTATATTACCTCTCTCTGTAGTCTATTTTTCTAACCCATTTGAGAGTAGATTGAGTACATTAAGCCTTTTCCTCCTTTAAAATTTGAGTAAGATTTTTCAAAATGTAAGAGAACATTAACTTAAGTAAGATGAATATCTATAAGATCTGGGAAGNCATTTTCTATATTACCTCTCTCTGTAGTCTATTTTTCTAACCCATTTGAGAGTAGATTGAGTACATTAAGCCTTTTCCTCCTTTAAAATTTGAGTAAGATTTTTCAAAATGTAAGAGAACATTAACTTAAGTAAGATGAATATCTATAAGATCTGGGAAGATATGTGTCCATAATTGAGGGGACCAAGATACTTTTAAAAGAAGGAAATAAAACACTATAACTTGAAGTTTAGAAGCTTCAGGAAGAAAGTCTATAATTGCAGTGTGATTCCCTAATAATAGTATTTTAGAGGACAAGTTTACAGCTACCTTTAGACAGTGTGAAAGAAGCTCACAAGTAATCTTCTTCCAAGAGATGACATTGAACAGAGTGGGGCACCAAGAAAGACAACTTTAATGAGTTTAAGTATTATATCTTTTATATTTAAGGTATTAATCTTTTAAAAATAACATCATAAAAATATAGCATAATAAGAAAGCACGTCTTGTTCTGGAAGTATAGCAAAGTAGGCTGTCCAGCGAAGACCTGAGTGAGATAATTTGTAGCAGAGAACACATAAATACAGTATAAGCCCACAGACCATGAAAAGCTAACAAATAAGGAAGGGAAGCAGCAGGGGAAATCCCAGAGCTTGTAATCTTATTTTATGGTGGCATTCTTGTACTGAAGAGAGTGAAAGAACAGCCCCCACACTTCCAGAAGTGAGTCAGTTTCATGTCTCAAGCTGATTATAAACCATTCAAGGGTGGCAGCCTCCCACAGCTGATTTTAACTGTGATTAGAATAGGAGATGGTCGCTAGTTTGGGCTTACCATATGTACCCTGAAGCCTTAAAACCTGATTAACAGGTAAACTTGGAATTTCTCTAGGACCAAAAAAACCCCACAAAAACCAGGGGTGTGGGAGCTTACACATAACTTTTCATTTATGTGTTCTGAAAAAGGCTGCTCATCTATCTCCAGTTATATATGCTTAAACTATGCTCCGTATCATTTGGCATACATTTGGCATACTAGACTAATTTTATAAGTTTAGGAACTCTATCTTAATTTTAAATGCTTTTAATTTTCTTCCATTCCCACTACAAAGAAAAGCACTCCATCTGATGAACATAGGTCTTACTGTGCATAAATTCCCATTCTCTTGTGAGAATCAGAATCTTTATCAAACAATGTGGATCCAGGACAATTCCTGGCCTAGAAAGGGAAGTTTTCTTCTAGTTAATCTCATGGTTTTTGATGATAAAACACTGGGTTTAGGTGGATTTTAAAACTTCTTCTTTTTTTTTTTCCAATCACATGGAGGATTTCACATTTAGAGATTTCTTTTTATTTCTTTCTTCTGAATAGAAGCTTACTTAGAATACACATAATAAAGAAAAAATAATCTGCCTTGCAGAAGGGAAAAATTTCTGCATTTTTCCTTGACTAAAAACAGAAATCCTGAAACTTGCTGAATGTGTTCACACTTCTGCTACACATTTTAGTTAAGATTCAGCAATGAAATCACCTTTGCTGTTGTTGTTATAGGATCAATTTTTGCTAAATTAATTATGATCGTATCAGATCTACAAGATTGTAAGTATGTTCCCTATTATGGGGCAGACAATAAAACAACATATATTGGATATTTTATATTTGCTATATTCCAGTATGTGAAACAGGCTTAATAAATCATATAGAGTAAATTTAAAACATTGCAGGCTGAAATTTAAGAAAAATTCTTTCTTTTTCACAAAACTACCATTTGTTTAAAACAAAATGTGGAACTACTTCTCAGTTTAATTTGTGGCCACTTTATAACAAACATTAGGTATTCTTATTTATTTGTGTGAAAATTCATTGAAACCATGATATGTTGAATTTAAGAGAAATAGAAGTTAGCTTTTTAACTATCATCTTTTTCCTGAGCTCAATTTAACCTGTTAAATCTGGTTTTTAAAACGATGAGTCTGAAACAGTTGTAGTGGAATATTTGGAATGAAAAATCGTTTTTTTTCCCCACGCTGTGGAAGTGCAAGCCAAATTAAAAGAGCATACAACCCAAAGTTGCATAGTGATATTCAAAAGGAAATTTCACAATTCAAATATGTGTAACATAATATGGGAGCTATATGTGCTGATTTTTCACAGTATCTCCTTGGTTTTCTTCTCCGATGAGCATACCTAAAAAGTGCATTGAATTATTAAAGCTCTAGGAGTCTTAAAATCCCAACTATACTACCTACACCCCGCTAACTTGACAATAAAGTCTATAATGGAATCTACTCAAATGCAAATTTACATTTCATTTCACCCAGGAGGGGGTTTATAGCAAAATTAAATTTTAACTTATTTTCCATGTAAAGTGAAAAATAAGAATGGTCACTATTCCACCACATATTCCTCCCAAATAAAGATAAATAAAGCACATAATTAATCCAGGGCAAGTAATCCAGGATTTACATAAGTAGCACTACACATTTCTGAAATGTCCTCCAAACTAAAGGTTTATAATGAGAGAGACAAGAAATTATAATTCACTCTATCAAAAATCTGAAGAGGGAGGGAATATTTTTGCTATGCACAAGCTGAATCAAGTTAATGAGGCATCTAACATTGCAAAAAGAACGTTGTCTATAAATAAATTCAGTCTGATTGGGATGTATTAGTTGTCTGATAATATTCTGTAGCCTACAGATGCTTGGGGTGGAATGTAGATTTCTTAAAAAAGAAAGGCCAATGGCATTACTTCTGTAAAGCTCCAGGTCGTTTCTTGTAAGTGGCATTAAAAGAAAATTTCCCTTTAAAATATGACTTGGAAAAAAATAAATAAATATGACTTGGCATCAGGGTAATATTTCCAAAGCAACAAATTTAGCATAAGACAAAATATATTCTTCAACTGAAATCCACCTGAACTTGAAATTTGGGAAAATTATCTCTCCATTCGTGTTTTTTTTTTCCATTGAAATCTGACTGTTAAGGTGCTACTCATAGGCTACATACTAGTGTCTAAGAAGAAGTTATAATTTAGTTATCAGCTATTGCACAGCCTACACCTACAGTCGTGTTCATGGACTTGTGCTTATTGCTGATCAGAGCTCTGGACTTTTATTATGACTTTTGTCTATAACGTGTATGTTACATTTTGATGCCTATTTCATTCCGAGGTACAGAAGATGCCCTGTAGGAGGAAATGGCAACCCACTCCAGTAGTCTTGCCTGAAAAAATCCCATGGACAGAGGAGCCTGGTGGGCAACAGTTAATGAGGTCTCACGAGTCACACACTACTGAGAGACTGAGCACATACACGTGCATTATATTTTATTAGCTTCCAGGTGTTTCTACAGTGTGGTATGAATCTAATTCTGCCAATGAAATTAAAAGTTCAGGTGTCACAGAGCTTATTATTTGTAGGACTGTAGGATCTAGAAGCAGAATACATTTTCAATTGGCCATCCCTTTGCTTTCCTCTCAGAGAATTTTTTAAGTTGTCATGTACTCAGATTTATAACAGTGAAGACACATCTCCTTGAAAGAATCTTTCATATATTCATTACAGATTTACTTCTATCACGTTTATCCTTCTGAAATTGTTTTTAAAATATAAAATATATACATATTTATCTAAAAATGTTCAAAGGGTAGGGGAAAGTACAAAGCGAAAAATTCAAGTTCGCACATCTTTCCATAAACCCAACCCTTACTCTCTAAAACTTTCTATTAGTGCTTTCTTGTGCATTACAGAAATGTTTAAAGAATTCTACAATTTTTTAGGTGGCTCCTTTAGTTTTATTGATAGATTTTACAGGTTTGGACTTGGAATTCCAAGAGTTTTATAGACTTTACTGATGAACATTTTATTCTCTAGTGGCTTGTGTGTCTTTTTTTTTTTTNACTACTCAGTTTAATTTGTGGCCACTTTATAACAAACATTAGGTATTCTTATTTATTTGTGTGAAAATTCATTGAAACCATGATATGTTGAGTTTAAGAGAAATAGAAGTTAGCTTTTTAACTATCATCTTTTTCCTGAGCTCAATTTAACCTGTTAAATCTGGTTTTTAAAACGATGAGTCTGAAACAGTTGTAGTGGAATATTTGGAATGAAAAATCGTTTTTTTCCCCAGGCTGTGGAAGTGCAAGCCAAATTAAAAGAGCATACAACCCAAAGTTGCATAGTGATATTCAAAAGGAAATTTCACAATTCAAATATGTGTAACATAATATGGGAGCTATATGTGCTGATTTTTCACAGTATCTCCTTGGTTTTCTTCTCCGATGAGCATACCTAAAAAGTGCATTGAATTATTAAAGCTCTAGGAGTCTTAAAATCCCAACTATACTACCTACACCCCGCTAACTTGACAATAAAGTCTATAATGGAATCTACTCAAATGCAAATTTACATTTCATTTCACCCAGGAGGGGGTTTATAGCAAAATTAAATTTTAACTTATTTTCCATGTAAAGTGAAAAATAAGAATGGTCACTATTCCACCACATATTCCTCCCAAATAAAGATAAATAAAGCACATAATTAATCCAGGGCAAGTAATCCAGGATTTACATAAGTAGCACTACACATTTCTGAAATGTCCTCCAAACTAAAGGTTTATAATGAGAGAGACAAGAAATTATAATTCACTCTATCAAAAATCTGAAGAGGGAGGGAATATTTTTGCTATGCACAAGCTGAATCAAGTTAATGAGGCATCTAACATTGCAAAAAGAACGTTGTCTATAAATAAATTCAGTCTGATTGGGATGTATTAGTTGTCTGATAATATTCTGTAGCCTACAGATGCTTGGGGTGGAATGTAGATTTCTTAAAAAAGAAAGGCCAATGGCATTACTTCTGTAAAGCTCCAGGTCGTTTCTTGTAAGTGGCATTAAAAGAAAATTTCCCTTTAAAATATGACTTGGAAAAAAATAAATAAATATGACTTGGCATCAGGGTAATATTTCCAAAGCAACAAATTTAGCATAAGACAAAATATATTCTTCAACTGAAATCCACCTGAACTTGAAATTTGGGAAAATTATCTCTCCATTCGTGTTTTTTTTTCCATTGAAATCTGACTGTTGAGGTGCTACTCATAGGCTGCATACTAGTGTCTAAGAAGAAGTTATAATTTAGTTACCAGCTATTGCACAGCCTACACCTACAGTCGTGTTCATGGACTTGTGCTTATTGCTGATCAGAGCTCTGGACTTTTATTATGACTTTTGTCTATAACGTGTATGTTATATTTTGATGCATATTTCATTCCGAGGTACAGAAGATGCCCTGTAGGAGGAAATGGCAACCCACTCCAGTAGTCTTGCCTGAAAAAATCCCATGGACAGAGGAGCCTGGTGGGCAACAGTTAATGAGGTCTCACGAGTCACACACTACTGAGAGACTGAGCACATACACGTGCATTATATTTTATTAGCTTCCAGGTGTTTCTACAGTGTGGTATGAATCTAATTCTGCCAATGAAATTAAAAGTTCAGGTGTCACAGAGCTTATTATTTGTAGGACTGTAGGATCTAGAAGCAGAATACATTTTCAATTGGCCATCCCTTTGCTTTCCTCTCAGAGAATTTTTTAAGTTGTCATGTACTCAGATTTATAACAGTGAAGACACATCTCCTTGAAAGAATCTTTCATATATTCATTACAGATTTACTTCTATCACGTTTATCCTTCTGAAATTGTTTTTAAAATATAAAATATATACATATTTATCTAAAAATGTTCAAAGGGTAGGGGAAAGTACAAAGCGAAAAATTCAAGTTCGCACATCTTTCCATAAACCCAACCCTTACTCTCTAAAACTTTCTATTAGTGCTTTCTTGTGCATTACAGAAATGTTTAAAGAATTCTACAATTTTTTAGGTGGCTCCTTTAGTTTTATTGATAGATTTTACAGGTTTGGACTTGGAATTCCAAGAGTTTTATAGACTTTACTGATGAACATTTTATTCTCTAGTGGCTTGTGTGTCTTTTTTTTTTTTCATGTTAGTGTCAGAGTGAGGAGTATAATAAGAATTTCTTTACACTGCCATCGTTTATTGGAAGTTCCTTTGCTTCCTTTCATTCTTATAAATGATGCTGTTTATTCTGCCTTAATTAGATAAAAGGTTTGCAAAATTAAAGAAAAATGTTATCGAAAAGTTTTCTCTAGCCACACTTACTTCTTCATCTAATCATTTTCCTTCTTCCAATCCTTTCCAAAAGGAATCCCAGAATCTTAGGGATGCTGAAAGAGATTTATAAAAGTATGTAATGCAGCCTTTGATTGATAAATAAATGATATTTCCTATAATTGTTTCTTGATTTCTGTTGAAAACAAGTGATAAGAAATTTACTGCTTCAATGACATTGACATGTCTATTTTATTGTCTGCTTCTCTGTAACTACAATTCATCACTCCAGACTAGGAGCACATCTTCTTGAGCCTTACAAAGCCAATGTACTTTGCCTTTTGTGTATGCTCGGTCGCTCAGTCATATCCAACTCTTTGTGACCCCATGGACTGTAGCCTGTCAGGCTTCTCTGTCCATGGAATTTTCTAGGCAATAATACTGAAGTGGGTTGCCATTTCTCATTTCAGAGGATATTCCCAACTCAGGGATTGAACCTGTGTCTCTTGCATCTCCTGTATAGGCAGGTAGATTCTTTACCACTGTGCCACCTGGGAAGCCCCAGTTTGTCTTCTAGTACCACTGCAAACATTTCAAGGTTTGTGTCTTGTTCTCTGANACTCAGGGATTGAACCTGTGTCTCTTGCATCTCCTGTATAGGCAGGTAGATTCTTTACCACTGTGCCACCTGGGAAGCCCCAGTTTGCCTTCTAGTACCACTGCAAACATTTCAAGGTTTGTGTCTTGTTCTCTGATAAATCTTCCAGATGGCAGGATGAAACATTTTGAGTTCTTTCAAACATTTATCAAACATCATATCTTTCCATCTCTTCATTAATTGAATCCATTCCAAAAATCGTTTACTGAGTAGTTACTATGTCTATCCTAGGGTTTATAATATCTATCCAGCCCTGGAGGAGTTTATCTAGGTCAGAATCAGTTTCTACCAGTGAAAGGGGATCAGCAAAGTATAAAGAAGAATCTATTTATTAAAATTGTATGTGAATAAAGAGGATTGTGAGTAGGTAAGTTTAATGTTGGTGTAAATCTTTCTGAGGCTTCTGATTACACTGGGAATAGAAATCAAATTTCTTCTGGTAGTCTATTAATTCCTTGCCAACTTCTGAAACCTTGTATCTTACTGTTCTCATGTAATCAAGACACTTCAGACATATCAGTCTTTTGTAAGTTCCTCACACAAGCCAGTTTTTCTTTTTTTTAAACCCTGGAACCCTTGTATTCTTTCTTTTGCCTCAAATGCCCTGAACTTGGTAAAAATTTCAATATATATTTGTTAAATGAATGAATGAATAAATAAAGTTAAGCAAAATTTTCTTCCCTTCAAATCTTAGACTTTTCAGAGCTTTTATTATGCAAAAGTATAATCTAAATTTTTAAAGGGCAGTGTTCTTGCCTGGAGAATCCCAGGGACAGGGGAGCCTAGTGAGCTGCCATCTATGGGGTCGCATAGAGTCGGCCACAACTGAAGCAACTTAGCAGCAGCAGCATGGTGTGAAATGATTACCACTTTTATTTGATCATAAGATGTTTCTCATTCAGCATCTTCTCAGACCAACTTATTATGCACATACTTTAAGAATTATGATAGCACAAAAAATAGGATTTGAATCATGCCTGCCACCAATAAATTTATGTGATCTTGGGCAAGATGCTTAGTCTCTCACAATCTACTCTTTGTGCCTCTGAAGGAGACCAGGAGAGTCAACTTTGAGTTTTCCAAGTTCTAAAAAGAAAGAAGCAAGTACCAGGTTGAAATTAAAACATTTCATTTCTAATGGATATCAGTGGGAAGAGAGAGCTTAGAGTGTATGGCATGAACCTATACACTGAACCCCTGTCACAGGGATTGATGGGCCCTTTCAAGACATGCAGTTTTTTCCATTATGAGTTGTACTATCTGTGGCCAAAGGAAATGACTCATAGGAGGCTCTAGCCCAAGTGAAACATGGGCTCATTTCCCCATGAATTCCCTTCATCTTTCTGGGGCTTACTTATTCCAAACATGCTTCTGTCTTCATTTCTTGCTTACCTTAACATGACCCTTCTAGGATTAAAGATTTGTCCTGATCACTTTTATTATTGAATGTGGCTTTGATCTGCTTAATCTATTTTTAAGTAGGGAGTTATGAAAGATTTTTGAGAAGAAAATGACATGATTCAACTGTGACTTTTGATTGATAACTGGCAGAGTGCTTGTTGGTAGGGCCTAATGGTAAGTATGTTCTAAATGCAGAGTTCCAAAGAATAGCAAGAAGAGATAAGAAAGCCTTCTTCAACGATCAATGCAAAGAAATAGAGGAATACAACAGAATGGGAAAGACTAGAGATCTTTTCAAGAAAATCAGAGACACCAAGGGCATATTTCATGCAAAGATGGGCTCGATAAAGGACAGAAATGGTATGGACCTAACAGAAGCAGAAGATATAAAGAAGAGGTAGTAAGAATACACAGAAGAACTGTACAAAAAAGATCTTCACGACCCAGATAATCATGATGATGTGATCACGAATCTAGAGCCAGACATCTTGGAATGTGANTGGAAGGACTGATGCTGAAGCTGAAACTCCAATACTTTGGCCACCTGATGCGAAGAGCTGACTCATTTGAAAAGACTCTAATGCTGGGAAAGTTTGAGGGCAGAAGGAGAAGGGGACAACAGAGGATGAGATGGCTGGATGGCATCACTGACTCTATGGACATGAGTTTGGGTAACCTCTGGGAGTTGGTGATGGACAGGGAGGCCTGGCATGCTGCGGTTCATGGGGTCACAAAGAGTCAGACAAGACTGAGTGACTGAACTGAACTGAAACCTATAAAACAATCAAACTAAGCTTTAAATGATTGATGTGAAAGAAATATCTTAAAAAATGCACTGTATCAAATAGTATAAGTACAAAGCTCTGGATAATTTTAGTAATAAATATAAAGACTTGTTTCTCTTGATATATAGAGAGAAAATTAATTTGAGTCTCCAGGAAATTTCAGGAAGGAAAAATATTCTGCAAGAAGTAATGTTCTAAGTATGTAGAAAAATAAACTACAGAATGATTTTGAGCAATAGATGGAAAGGTAGGGAAAAATAATTGACTCAGGTATTTGGGATATTCTACATCAAGTGGCAGAAATTTAGTTATCTAAATATATTTCCATAAATATAATTGCATTCCATGGTAGAGTACACAATGTTTATTATAATATCATAGAATATAATATTATATGTAAAGCTTTGAATTCTTATATTCATACATCTATACAATTATATACATATATGCGTGCATGTGTGCATGGTAAGTTGCTTCAGTTGTGTCCAACTCTTTGAGATCCTAAGGAATGTAGCCCACCAGGTTCCTCTGTTCATGGGATTTTCCAGGCAAGAGTACTGGAGTGGGTTGCCATTTCCCTTTCCAAGGGATCTTCCTGACTCAAGGATCAAATGTGCATCTCTTATGTCTCTTGCATTGGCAGGTGTGTTCTTTACCACTAGCATTAAAACTTTTAATGAAAGTTAAGTATGTTACTGCTTGTTAATTGTCTTTATTGAAAGACTGGGAGAATTTTAATTAAAACAATTTTTTTTTGGCTGCACTGGGTCTTCACTGCTGCATGTGTGTTTTCTCCAGTTGTGGTGAGTAGTGGCTATGCTTTGGTGTGGAGCACAGGCTCGAGGTGCATGGGCTTCAGTAGTTAAAGCATAGTTGTGGCGCAAGGGCTTACTTGCTCCATGGCATGTGGAGTCTTCCTGGACCGAGAGTTAAATCCGAGTCCCTAATCAACAATGGCAGGCGGATTCCCATCCACTGCACTACTAAGGAAGTCCTGAGTAGCATCTTAATAGAAAAAGTGACACGATGAGGGGCTCAACTTGAGCAGGACACATTCTGCCAAA
>SJYW01010881.1:193654-232438 GCA_006410735.1 Raphicerus campestris
GAGTGGGTACTGCTTTTGATAAACCTATGTATTCTTAAACTCTGAGAAGAGAATAAATACAATACTACTTAAAAGAATGTAAATTTTCTTAACTCCTTGGCTTTGATTTCCTGAAAACTGCCACTAAGCCTTAACATTACCCTCTGCTTCCTCCCCTCTCCCCTGCCTCATATTCTTCATTTTAAAAGCTGTTCATTCAGTTGTGCTCAGAGAGCCATTTCTACCTGCCAGAGTTGTCTCTGGAAAAAGAGGCAAATTAAAATAAGGGCATTTTGCTGCTCCTGTAATATTAGAAAATGTGCACAGCTGCTACAAATATGCTCCAAGGGCAACATCTGGAAAGAGAGCTTCCCACTTGATTAAATCATTGTCATTTAGCTGCAAGTACACATCTTTTCTTATGCTTTTCCTTATCCCTTCTTCAATTCCAGGTTCATAGTTCAAAAACAGAAATCATGCTTAAGTATAACTGCATTTCTCCTAAATTTAGAATTCTCCTCAAGTGTTTGATTTGAAAATTACACGAACCTTAAAATATTTAAAATTATAACTCATAGTTTTGATAAATTCTCAGTGTTTTATTATAACATTAAATAATTAACTGACCTTGAGTTGAAGAATGAGGTATACTTAATAAATGAAGAAATTGTTGAGCAAACCCTGATAGAAAAACTTCAAAATTTGTTATATTCATGAGAAATGTCTATGACAATTTAAATTATCAATAATGGAAATCTAATCTATACTAACAATACATGGAAGGTTTCCAGAAATCAGTAAAGAAATCTCTAGGACTCTAATTTTTCCAAACAGATATATCTCAAGAACCAGAAGGGAAAAACACCACAACTCTACTATGAAGAAAAGAGAAAGTAAAATATTCTGACTATAGAATTTCAAGAACTGTTTTAATCAACAGAAAATGCTTTCACATGCAGTGTTAACTTTGCCAGTTCAAATTATTTTTATTGTTATTGGCTTAATATAACAGAAAGACTCTTATCTATGATGATGGAATGATAATGTAGAAATAGAGTAATAGAGCGATTTATTCCAGAATGACAATAAAATGAAACATTAATCTCTCCCTCATACACACACATAGCTGTCTCTTATACACATCTAGATGTGTATAAGAGACAGGTGGTAAAGAATTCGTCTGCCAATGCTGAAGATGTGGATTCAATCCCTAATTTGAGAAGATCCCCTGGGGAAGGAAACGGCAACCCACTCCAGTATTCTTATCTGAAAAATTCTATGGACAAAGGAGCCTGATAGGCTGCAGCCCATGGGGTCACCAAAAGTCAGATTTGACTTAGTGACTAAACATCAACAACAAAGGAATATAGCAAAGAAATAAAGCCAAAGTACTAACCAATGTCAAAATAAAAATATTTTCCAATAAATATTGACCTTAGCTCAATGCTTTGTGTTTGGGGATAACTAGAGGACTTACTGAAGCAAAACAAATACACAAATAAAAAATAATTCAAGAAAAATAAAGATTAAAGATACAAAAAATAGGATTATCCCAAGAATGCAATAAAAATAAATAATAGTTTGATAACTATGTATTAAACCTATTGGAGCCATGAAATTAAAAGATGCTTACTCCTTAGAAGGAAAGTTATGACCAACCTAGACAGTATATTAAAAAGCAGAGACATTACTTTGTCAACAAAGGTCTATCTAGTCAAGGCTATGGTTTTTCCAGTAGTCATGTATGGATGTGAGAGCTGGACTATAAAGAAAGCTGAGCACAGAGAATTGATGCTTTTGAACTGTGGTATTGGAGAAGACTCTTTAGAGTCCCTTGGACTGCAAGGAGATCCAACCAGTCTATCCTAAAGGAGATCAGTCCAGGATGTTCATTGGAAGGACTGATGCTGAAGCTGAAACTCCAATACTTTGGCCACCTGATGCGAAGAGCTGACTCATTTGAAAAGACTCTAATGCTGGGAAAGTTTGAGGGCAGAAGGAGAAGGGGACAACAGAGGATGAGATGGCTGGATGGCATCACTGACTCTATGGACATGAGTTTGGGTAACCTCTGGGAGTTGGTGATGGACAGGGAGGCCTGGCATGCTGCGGTTCATGGGGTCACAAAGAGTCAGACAAGACTGAGTGACTGAACTGAACTGAAACCTATAAAACAATCAAACTAAGCTTTAAATGATTGATGTGAAAGAAATATCTTAAAAAATGCACTGTATCAAATAGTATAAGTACAAAGCTCTGGATAATTTTAGTAATAAATATAAAGACTTGTTTCTCTTGATATATAGAGAGAAGATTAATTTGAGTCTCCAGGAAATTTCAGGAAGGAAAAATATTCTGCAAGAAGTAATGTTCTAAGTATGTAGAAAAATAAACTACAGAATGATTTTGAGCAATAGATGGAAAGGTAGGGAAAAAATAATTGACTCAGGTATTTGGGATATTCTACATCAAGCGGCAGAAATTTAGTTATCTAAATATATTTCCATAAATATAATTGCATTCCATGGTAGAGTGCACAATGTTTATTATAATATCATAGAATATAATATTATATGTAAAGCTTTGAATTCTTATATTTANTGCAAGAAGTAATGTTCTAAGTATGTAGAAAAATAAACTACAGAATGATTTTGAGCAATAGATGGAAAGGTAGGGAAAAATAATTGACTCAGGTATTTGGGATATTCTACATCAAGTGGCAGAAATTTAGTTATCTAAATATATTTCCATAAATATAATTGCATTCCATGGTAGAGTACACAATGTTTATTATAATATCATAGAATATAATATTATATGTAAAGCTTTGAATTCTTATATTCATACATCTATACAATTATATACATATATGCGTGCATGTGTGCATGGTAAGTTGCTTCAGTTGTGTCCAACTCTTTGAGATCCTAAGGAATGTAGCCCACCAGGTTCCTCTGTTCATGGGATTTTCCAGGCAAGAGTACTGGAGTGGGTTGCCATTTCCCTTTCCAAGGGATCTTCCTGACTCAAGGATCAAATGTGCATCTCTTATGTCTCTTGCATTGGCAGGTGTGTTCTTTACCACTAGCATTAAAACTTTTAATGAAAGTTAAGTATGTTACTGCTTGTTAATGGTCTTTATTGAAAGACTGGGAGAATTTTAATTAAAACAATTTTTTTTTGGCTGCACTGGGTCTTCACTGCTGCATGTGTGTTTTCTCCAGTTGTGGTGAGTAGTGGCTATGCTTTGGTGTGGAGCACAGGCTCGAGGTGCATGGGCTTCAGTAGTTAAAGCATAGTTGTGGCGCAAGGGCTTACTTGCTCCATGGCATGTGGAGTCTTCCTGGACCGAGAGTTAAATCCGAGTCCCTAATCAACAATGGCAGGCGGATTCCCATCCACTGCACTACTAAGGAAGTCCTGAGTAGCATCTTAATAGAAAAAGTGACACGATGAGGGGCTCAACTTGAGCAGGACACATTCTGCCAAATGTGGCTTCTTATGCTTGGACAATTTATATGCAGCTTCTTATGCTTGGACAGTTTATCTCCTGTCCTTTCCTCTTTTGGGTTCTAATTTTTCTTGGTCTTGTTTTTATTATTGCTCTCTTCCTCTTCGCCTTCTCTTCCCCCTATTCTCACTCTTCCTCCACTTTTCAATCTTCTATCTTCTCTACTCACCTCCCATCCTGACCTTCTGCCAGGCCAGCTTCCCCTCCTCCAGCTCTCATCAGCCCAGTTTTCTTGAGAGCAGCAGAGCACAGAGTCTCTGTGTTGTTGTTCAGTCACTAAGTCATATCTGACCCTGCAACCCCCTGGACTGCGGCATGCCAGTCTCCTCTGCCCTCCATTATCTCCTTGAGTTTGCTCAAATTCATGTCCACTGAGTCTATGATACTATCTAAACATCTTTTCTACTTCCTTTTTCTCCTTTTGTCTTCAATCTTTCCCAGCATTAGGGTCTTTTCCAATGAGTCAGCTCTTTGCAACAGGTGGCCAAATTATTAGGGCTTCAGTATCAGTCCTTCCAATGAATATTCAGGATTGATTTATGTCAGGATTGACTAGTTTGATCTCCTTGTTGTCCAAGGGACTCCCAAAAGTCTTCTCCAACACCACAATCTGAAAGCATCAATTCTTCAGTGCTCAGCCTTCTTTATGGTCCAGTTCTCACATCTGTACATGACTACTGGAAAAGACCATAGCTTTGACTATGTGGACCTTTGTTGGGAAGTGATATCTCTGCTTTTTAATATGCTGTTTAGATTTGTCATAACTTTCCTTTGAAGGAGCAAGCATCTTTTAATTTCTTGGCTGCAGCGATTTAGGATTCCAAGAAAAGAAAATCTGTCACTGCTTCCACTTTATCCTCCTTCTATTTGCCATAAAATGATGGGCCAGGACACCATGTTCTTAGGTTTTTTAATGTTGAGTTTGGAGCCAACTTTTTCACTCTCCTTTTTCACCCTCATCAAGAAGCTTCTCCTCAATTTCTGCCATTAGAGTGGTATCATTTGCCTATCTGAGGTTGTTGATATTTCCTCTGGCAATCTTGATTCTAGCCTGTGATTCATCCAGCCCTATATTGCACATAATGAACTTTACCTAGAAGTTAAATAAGCAGGTGACAATATACAGCCTTGATGTACTCCTTTCCTTATATTGAAGCAGTCCATTGTTCCATGTTCAATTTTAACTATTGCTTCTTGACCCACATACAAGTTTCTCAGGAGACAGATAAGGCGGTCTGGTACTCCCATTTCTTTAAGAATTCTCCAGTTTAGGAGCCTATTATACAGAGTGAAGTAAGTCAGAAAGAGAAACACCAATACATTATATTAATGTACATATATATGGAATTTAGAAAGAGGGTAAAGATGATCCTATATATAAGGAAGCAAAAGAGGCACAGAGGTAAAGAACAGACTTTTGGATTCTGTAGGAGAAGGCGAGGGTGGTATGATTTGAGAGAACTGCATTGAAATATGTATATTACCATATGTAAAATAGATGACCAGTGCAAGTTCAATGCATGAAGCAGGGCACCCAAAGCTGGTGCTCTGGGACAACCTAGATGGATGGGGTGAGGAGAGATGTGGGAGGGGGGTTCAGGATGGGGAGACACATATGTACCCATGGCTGATTCATGTCGATGTATGGCAAAAACTATCACAATATTGTAAAGTAACTATCCTCCAATTAAAATAATTAATTAATCTAATAAAATAAAGTAAAAACATAGGGGGGGAAAAAAGAATTCTCCAGTGTGTTGTGATTCATGCAGTCAAAGGCTATAGTGTAGTAAATGAAGCAGATGTTTTTCTAGAATTCCCTTGCTTTCTCCATGATTCAATGAATGTTGGCAATTTGATATTTTGTTCCTCTGCCTCTTAGAAACCTAGGTAGTATACCTGGAAGTTTCTGGTTCATGTACTGCTGAAGCCTAGCTTGAGGGATTATGAACATCACCTTGCTAGCACGTGCAATGAGAGCAATTGTTCAGTAGTTTAAACATTTTCGGCACTGCCTTATTTTGGCATTGGAATGAAAACTGACCTTTTCCAGTCTTGTGGCCATTGCTGAGTTTTCCAAATTTGCTGACATTTTCAATGCAGCACTTTCACAGAATCATCTTTTAGGGTTTGAAATAGCTCTGCTGGAATTCCATCAACTCCACTAGCTTTGTTTGCAGTAATGTTTCCTTAGGCCCACTTGATTTCACACTCCATGATGTCTGGCTCTAGGTGAATAATCACAACATTGTGGTTATCCTCATCATTAATATCTTTTTGGTACGGTTCTTCTGTGTATTCTTGCCACCTCTTCTTGATCTTCTCTGCTTGTTAGGTCCTGACTGTTTCTGTCCTTTATAATGCTCATTCTTGCATGAAATGTTCCCTTGATATCTTCAATTTTCTTGAAGAGATCTCTAGTCTTTCCCATTCTATTGTTTTCCTCTATTTCTCTGCATTGTTCATTTAAGAAGGCCTTCTTATCTCCCGTTGCTATTCTATGGAACTCTGCATTCAGCTGAGTATATAGTCCCATTTCTCCTTTGCCTTTTGCTTCTCTTCTTTCCTCAGCTATTTGTAAAGCCTCTTCAGACAAACATTTTGTTTTTTTGCATTTCTTTTTCTTTGGGATGGTTTTTGTCACCACCTCCTGTACAATGTTAAGAACTTCTGTCCACAGTTCTTCAGGCACTCAGTCTATCAGACCTAATGTCTTGAATCTATTTGTCAGCTCCACTGTATAATCATAAGGGACTTGATTTAGGTCATATCTGAATGGCCTAGAGGTTTTTCCCTGTTTTCTTAAGTTTAAGCCTGTGTTTTGCAATAAGGAGCTCATATCTGAGCCATAGTCAGCTCTAGGTCTTATTTATGCTGATCGTATGGAGTTTCCTCATTTTGCAAAGAACATAATCAATCTGATTTCAGTATTGACCATTTGGTGATGTCCATGTGTAGAACTCTCTGTGTTGTTAGAAAAGGGTGTTTGCTATGACTAGCACTTTCTCTTAATGAAACTCTGTTACTATTTGCCCTGCTACATTTTGTATTTCAAGACAAAACTTGACTGTTATTTTTATTTTCTCTTGACTTACTACTTTTGCATTCCAATCCCCTATGATAATAAGGATACCTTTTTCTGTGTTAATTCCAGAAGGTGTGCTAGGTTGTCATACAACCAGTGAATTCCTGCTTCTTTGGCATCAGTGGTTGGGACATAGAATTGGATTACTGTGATAATGAATGATGTGCTTTGGAAACAAATTGAGATCGTTCTGTCATTTTTGAGACTGCACCAAAGTACTGAATTTTGGATTCTTTTGTTGATTACGAGGGCTACTCCATTTCTTATAAGGGATTCTTGCCCACAGTAATAGATATAATGGTCATCTGAATTAAATCAGTCCATTTCCATCCATTTTAGTTCACTGATTCCTAAGATACTGATGTTCACTCTTGCCATCTCCTGCTTGACCATGTCCGATTTACCTTGATTCATGACCTAACATTCCAATTCTTTATAGTATTGAAATTTACTTTCACCACCAGACACACCAACAACTGAGTATTGTTTCTATTTTAGCCCAGTCTCTGCTTTCTTTCTGGAGCTATTAGTTCAGTTCAATTCAGTTCAGTCACTCAGTCATGTCTGTTTGCAACCTCATGGACTGCAGCACGCAAGGCTTCCCTGTCCATCACCAACTCCTGGAGTTTACTCAAACTCATGTCCATTGAATTGGTGATGCCATACAACTATCTCATCCTCTGTTGTCCCCTTTTCCTCCTGCCTTCAATCATTCCCAGCATCAGGGTCTTTTCAAATGAGTCAGTTCTTCACATCAGGTGGCCAAAATATTGGAGTTTCAGCTTCAGCATCAGTCCTTCCAATGAATATTCAGTACTGATTTCCTNTAGAAAGAGGGTAAAGATGATCCTATATATAAGGAAGCAAAAGAGGCACAGAGGTAAAGAACAGACTTTTGGATTCTGTAGGAGAAGGCGAGGGTGGTATGATTTGAGAGAACTGCATTGAAATATGTATATTACCATATGTAAAATAGATGACCAGTGCAAGTTCAATGCATGAAGCAGGGCACCCAAAGCTGGTGCTCTGGGACAACCTAGATGGATGGGGTGAGGAGAGATGTGGGAGGGGGGTTCAGGATGGGGAGACACATATGTACCCATGGCTGATTCATGTCGATGTATGGCAAAAACTATCACAATATTGTAAAGTAACTATCCTCCAATTAAAATAATTAATTAATCTAATAAAATAAAGTAAAAACATAGGGGAAAAAAAAGAATTCTCCAGTGTGTTGTGATTCATGCAGTCAAAGGCTATAGTGTAGTAAATGAAGCAGATGTTTTTCTAGAATTCCCTTGCTTTCTCCATGATTCAATGAATGTTGGCAATTTGATATTTTGTTCCTCTGCCTCTTAGAAACCTAGGTAGTATACCTGGAAGTTTCTGGTTCATGTACTGCTGAAGCCTAGCTTGAGGGATTATGAACATCACCTTGCTAGCACGTGCAATGAGAGCAATTGTTCAGTAGTTTAAACATTTTCGGCACTGCCTTATTTTGGCATTGGAATGAAAACTGACCTTTTCCAGTCTTGTGGCCATTGCTGAGTTTTCCAAATTTGCTGACATTTTCAATGCAGCACTTTCACAGAATCATCTTTTAGGGTTTGAAATAGCTCTGCTGGAATTCCATCAACTCCACTAGCTTTGTTTGCAGTAATGTTTCCTTAGGCCCACTTGATTTCACACTCCATGATGTCTGGCTCTAGGTGAATAATCACAACATTGTGGTTATCCTCATCATTAATATCTTTTTGGTACGGTTCTTCTGTGTATTCTTGCCACCTCTTCTTGATCTTCTCTGCTTGTTAGGTCCTGACTGTTTCTGTCCTTTATAATGCTCATTCTTGCATGAAATGTTCCCTTGATATCTTCAATTTTCTTGAAGAGATCTCTAGTCTTTCCCATTCTATTGTTTTCCTCTATTTCTCTGCATTGTTCATTTAAGAAGGCCTTCTTATCTCCCGTTGCTATTCTATGGAACTCTGCATTCAGCTGAGTATATAGTCCCATTTCTCCTTTGCCTTTTGCTTCTCTTCTTTCCTCAGCTATTTGTAAAGCCTCTTCAGACAAACATTTTGTTTTTTTGCATTTCTTTTTCTTTGGGATGGTTTTTGTCACCACCTCCTGTACAATGTTAAGAACTTCTGTCCACAGTTCTTCAGGCACTCAGTCTATCAGACCTAATGTCTTGAATCTATTTGTCAGCTCCACTGTATAATCATAAGGGACTTGATTTAGGTCATATCTGAATGGCCTAGAGGTTTTTCCCTGTTTTCTTAAGTTTAAGCCTGTGTTTTGCAATAAGGAGCTCATATCTGAGCCATAGTCAGCTCTAGGTCTTATTTATGCTGATCGTATGGAGTTTCCTCATTTTGCAAAGAACATAATCAATCTGATTTCAGTATTGACCATTTGGTGATGTCCATGTGTAGAACTCTCTGTGTTGTTAGAAAAGGGTGTTTGCTATGACTAGCACTTTCTCTTAATGAAACTCTGTTACTATTTGCCCTGCTACATTTTGTATTTCAAGACAAAACTTGACTGTTATTTTTATTTTCTCTTGACTTACTACTTTTGCATTCCAATCCCCTATGATAATAAGGATACCTTTTTCTGTGTTAATTCCAGAAGGTGTGCTAGGTTGTCATACAACCAGTGAATTCCTGCTTCTTTGGCATCAGTGGTTGGGACATAGAATTGGATTACTGTGATAATGAATGATGTGCTTTGGAAACAAATTGAGATCGTTCTGTCATTTTTGAGACTGCACCAAAGTACTGAATTTTGGATTCTTTTGTTGATTACGAGGGCTACTCCATTTCTTATAAGGGATTCTTGCCCACAGTAATAGATATAATGGTCATCTGAATTAAATCAGTCCATTTCCATCCATTTTAGTTCACTGATTCCTAAGATACTGATGTTCACTCTTGCCATCTCCTGCTTGACCATGTCCGATTTACCTTGATTCATGACCTAACATTCCAATTCTTTATAGTATTGAAATTTACTTTCACCACCAGACACACCAACAACTGAGTATTGTTTCTATTTTAGCCCAGTCTCTGCTTTCTTTCTGGAGCTATTAGTTCAGTTCAATTCAGTTCAGTCACTCAGTCATGTCTGTTTGCAACCTCATGGACTGCAGCACGCAAGGCTTCCCTGTCCATCACCAACTCCTGGAGTTTACTCAAACTCATGTCCATTGAATTGGTGATGCCATACAACTATCTCATCCTCTGTTGTCCCCTTTTCCTCCTGCCTTCAATCATTCCCAGCATCAGGGTCTTTTCAAATGAGTCAGTTCTTCACATCAGGTGGCCAAAATATTGGAGTTTCAGCTTCAGCATCAGTCCTTCCAATGAATATTCAGTACTGATTTCCTGTAGGATGGACTGGCTGGATCTCCTTGCAGTCCAAGGGACTCTCAAGAGTCTTCTGCTACACTACAGTTCAAAAGCATCAATTCTTTGGTGCTCAGCTTTCTTTATAGTCCAACTCTCATATCCATACATGACCACTGGAAAAACCATAGCCTTGACTATATGGACCTTTGTTGACAAAGTAATACACCTGTCCATCTTGGATAGCCCTGCTCAGCATGGCTCATAGATTCATTGAGTTATGCAAGTCTCTTTGCCAGGACAAGGCTGTAATTCTTGAAGGGAACTTTTTCTATATTTTATACTTAACAGATGCTCAAGGGACTTCTCTAGTGGCTCAGTGGTAAAGAGTCTGCCTTCTAATACAGGGGGTGTGGGTTCAATCCCTGGTTGGGGAACGAAGATCCCACATTCCAGGAGGCAACTAAAGCCATGTGCTACAACTATTGAGGCCCACATGTCTCAAGTAGAGAAGCCCTCAAGCCACAAAAAAGAACATACATGCCTCTATGAAGACCCAGAACAGTGAAAATACATAAAATAAAATAAATACATGCTCAGATCTATTTGAAAAGGGGAAGTTCAAAGTACCGTAATACCAGATACAAGCACTTCTAACATTATTTTAAACATATAGTATCATACATTATGCATAGTTTTGCAGTAACTTTTACTCACTTCCCTATATCTAGTAACTTTATTTCTGTATAGAGCTACTTCATTCTAAATTGCTCATTTATTGTAAAGCTGCATAATGTGCCATCAATTTTCTGTCAAATACCCTTTTCCATTAGATAATGGTGCTACTAATATCTTAAACATATATGACTATATTGTGTATCTATTATATCCAATGGAACCCCCTGTTTCACTGAAGTATAAATTTAAAATTATTTGTTCAATATAGAATTTCTCTCAAAAATGTTACAAAAATTTATCCTCCAGGCATGGTGTTTGAGACTAACATGCAATATTTTGTCATTAAAAATGTAGAAATCTTGAACTATACTTGGTGGGTATATCATAATAATTTCAGTTATATAAAACAGGTTGAAAAACTAGAAAATGCTTCATAAATTTATAAAAGCAAGCTATGCAAAAAAGCCAAGCAAAGCTATATTGACTTTAATAAGGATTGCTGCTGCTGCTGCTGCTGCTGCTGCTGCTGCTGCTGCTGCTGCTGCTAAGTCGCTTCAGTTGTGTCCGACTCTGTGTGACCCCATAGACGGCAGCCCACCAGGCTCCCGCATCCCTGGGATTCTCCAGGCAAGACCACTGGAGTGGGTTGCCATTTCCTTCTCCAAAGCATGAAAGTGAAAAAGTCAAAGCGAAGTCGCTAATGTCGTGTACAACTCTTAGCGACCCCATGGACTACAGCCTACCAGGCTCCTCTGTCCATCATTTTGAAAAGGCAGATGAGACCTGGGCAAATGCTTCTACTTGCTGGCCTTTAAATGTACCTAGCAGTACTGTNCCTGGGATTCTCCAGGCAAGAACACTGGAGTGGGTTGCCATTTCCTTCTCCAAAGCATGAAAGTGAAAAAGTCAAAGTGAAGTCACTAATGTCGTGTACGACTCTTAGCGACCCCATGGACTACAGCCTACCAGGCTCTTCTGTCCATCATTTTGAAAAGGCTGATGAGACCTGGGCAAATGCTTCTACTTGCTGGCCTTTAAATGTACCTAACAGTACTGTATGCAGAGTACATCATGAGAAATGCTGGACTGGATGAAGCACAAGTTGGAGTCAAGATGGCCGGGAGAAATATCAATAACCTCTGATATGCAGATGACACCACCCTTATGGCAGAATGCAAGGAAGGACTAAAAAGCCTCCTGACAAAAGTGAAAGAGGAGAGTGAAAAAGTTGGCTTAAAATTCAACATTCAGGAAACTAAGATCATGGCATCTGGTCCCATCATTTCTCAGCAAATATATGGGGAAACAGTGACAGACTTTATCTTTGGGGGCTCCAAAATCACTGCAGATGGTAACTGCAGCCACAAAATTAAAAAACGCTTACTCCTTGGGAGAAAAGTTATGACCAACCTACACAGTATACTAAAAAGTAGAGACATTACTTTGCCAACNAACATTCAGGAAACTAAGATCATGGCATCTGGTCCCATCATTTCTCAGCAAATATATGGGGAAACAGTGACAGACTTTATATTTTGGGGCTCCAAAATCACTGCAGATGGTAACTGCAAACACAAAATTAAAAAACGCTTACTCCTTGGAAGAAAAGTTATGACCAACCTAGACAGTATACTAAAAAGTAGAGACATTACTTTGCCAACAAAGGTATATCTAGTCCAAGCTATGGTTTTTCCAGTAGTTATGTATGGATATGAGAATTGGATTATAAAGAAAGCTGAGCACTGAAGAACTGATGCTTCTGAATTGTGGTGTTGGAGAAGACTCTTGAGAGTCCCTTGAACTGCACGGAGATCCAGCCAGCCCATCNTGGTTTTTCCAGTAGTTATGTATGGATGTGAGAATTGGATTATAAAGAAAAGCTGAGCACTGAAGAACTGATGCTTCTGAATTGTGGTGTTGGAGAAGACTGTTGAGAGTCCCTTGGACTGCAAGGAGATCCAGCCAGCCCATCCCAAAGGAAATCAGTCCTGAATATTCATTGGAAGGACTGATGCTGAAGCTGAAACTCCAATATTTTGGCCACCTGATGCAAAGAACTGACTCATTTGAAAAGACCCTGATGCTGGGAAAGATTGAAGACGGGAGGAGAAGGGGATGACAGAGGATGAGGTGGTAGGATGACATCACTAACTCAATGGACGTGAATTTGAGTGAACTCTGGGAGTTGGTGATGGACAGGGAGGCCTTGCGTGCTGCAGTCCATGAGGTTGCAAAGAGTCAAACACGATTGAATGACTGAACTGAAACTGAACAGTGNCAAAGAACTGACTCATTTGAAAAGACCCTGATGCTGGGAAAGATTGAAGGCGGGAGGAGAAGGGGATGACAGAGGATGAGGTGGTGGGATGACATCACCAACTCAATGGATGTGAATTTGAGTGAACTCTGGGAGTTGGTGATGGACAGGGAGGCCTTGCGTGCTGCAGTCCATGAGGTTGCAGAGTCAAACACGATTGAATGACTGAACTGAAACTGAACAGTGCTAGAGTTTGTTGGGACTTTTTTTTTTTTTTAAGTGTTCTATCTGTTTAGTTTGGCTCTGCTGGATCTTCGCTGCTGCCCAAGCTTTCTCCAGTTGTGGGAGCAGGGCCTACTCTTTGTTGCTGTTTCTGGGCTTCTTACTGTAATGTCTTCTCTTTTTGCAGAGCACATCGCTATGGTGCACAGACTTCAGTAGTTGTGGCAGGAGGGCTCATTAGTTGTAGCTCCTGGGCTCTGAAGCACAGGCTCAGTAGTTGTGGCACACAAAATTAGTTGCCCTATGGCATGTGGGATCTTCCCAAACCAGGGATGGAATCCGTATCTTCTGCTTTGGCAGGTTAACTATTTACCACTGGGCCACCATGGAAGCCCCTTGGAGTACCTTGATGAAACATTTTGCTTGTTTGTTTTGCTGTGTTTTTGCTCTTTTAGAAAAAAAGACATTGTAGTGTAGATAAATTTTATAAAAAAAAAATTTTTAATGGAAAGAAAGATTGTGAACTTATGGAAAAGAAATTTTGGTTGGTAACAATAGCTGAGCCGAAAGTCAACCATGAGAATGAGATACACATGCCCTGGAAGTTAAGTAGCTGTTGTTTGATAGAATAGAAACTGATTGTGAATCATCAGACAAAGAAAACTCTTGTCTTGGTAGGTGGTTTTGAATTTTTCCAAACCTTGTAGCAAATATTTAGAAGTTCATATTTGGAACAAAAAGAAGTTGAAAGCCCCTGTAGTTTTTTAAGAGAGGGAATGATGTTATCCAAACAACATTTATGTAAGATTATTCCAGCAGCTGTGTTGGACTTCTTTAGTTGCCTTCAGTTTATTGCCTGATTGCAAGTAGCATTTCAAAATATGGCAGAAGAAACATTTGAAGTTCATCTAAAATGTCTCATCTGTAAAAAAAAAAAAAACACAAAACTATAACATACTGGTAAAGTATATTGTATACATATGTAATATAAGACAATCTAATATTAAACTTTTAGATAATATGATTAAAATCCATGTCCCTCAGAATAGAGAAATAATCCAGGTGGTATTTCTCCAGAAGCTCTTACTAAATTACATGTATAATAAATTAATTCTCAATATGCTTCAAACACTGAGATGCTGCCTGATACAGATATCTTCTCCAATTTCAAATGGAATTACTTTCCATGTATACCTTTAGAGGGAAATACTATGAGTAACTTTTGCTGTATATGAGTTCTCCATATGCTCTTGGAAAAGATTATCCTGAGTCTGGATAGAAATGCAATTTATTGTGGCCTGTTTGATTAAAAGTATTCATATCTTTAAAAGTGTTCAGTGCCATTTGTTACAGAGTAAGTTGTGTATTCTCAAAAAATTCAGAAGTTGATGTTCTAACTTTCAGTACCTCAGAATGTGACTGTATTTGGAGGTAAGATTTTAAAAGAGGGTTAAAGTTAATATGAGGTAATTAAGGTGTGCCTTAATCCAATATGACTGATGTCTTTATAAGCAGAAGAAATTTGGACACAGACACTTACAGGGAGAAAAGATAATCTGAAGACACAAGGAGGATATGGCCATCTATTAATAATCCAAGGCAAGAGACCCTTCTCTTGTGGCCCTCAAAAGGATCAGTCCTGCTGACTCTTTGATATCAGACTTCCGGCCTCCCAAACTGTGAGATAGTAATGCTGTTTAAGAAACCCAATTTGTGTTATTTTGTTGTAGTAGTCCTAGCAAACTAGTACAGTTACATAAATAATTTCAATTCCAGGTTTTCTAAATAAGAAGGAATTCAGGCACATTTGTGTGGTATGAAATCTACTACAATGATATTTGCAACACTGAAAAATGAAATCAACTCATTGTTCAACAATAGAGGAATAGATTTGTAATTTATGATACAGATATAAAAGTAATTAAAATTATATTTTAAAAGGATGCTTAATGAAATAGGAAAATGATCATGAAAAAAATGTTAAATGAAAAAGCAGTTGGGACTTCCCTGATGGTCCAGTAGTTAAGACTCTGCACTCCTAATGAAAGAGGGCATGGTTAGATCCCTGGTCAGAGGACTAGCAACCTGCTTGTCGCAGTCAATAAAAAAGAAATGAAAGAAAGGAAAAGCAGCCAATAACACTATTTACATAAAGATCTAATTTAGTAAAAATAATATGTTTCTATTAGCTTCGGCAAAAATAGAAATAATAGAAATAAGTCTATCAAAATGTAATATGCTAATTGTCATGGTCTCTTGGTGATACATATTTTCTTATTTTCACTTTCCTGCATTTTCTGCATTTTTGCGTGCATTTTACCTATGAATACATGAAAACACATTTTTACATGATAAGATGTTCTTTTATTTAAAATGGAGGATAATTGCCTTATAATTTTGTGTTAGTCTCTGCCATACAACAATGGGTATCAGCCATAACTATAGCTATATATATATCCTGATAGTCTTATTTAGATAAACAGAAGTGAATGCACTCAACAGACCTAAGTTTTAATTTTAATAATAAAACATATATTTTTACTCTTGAGTGTATGTTTGTATGTGTATGTGTTTATGTAGGCATGTGTAAAATAACAACTGCTTCTGTCTTTTTTTCAAGAGGTTATCTCTGTTGGCTTCAAAGCTTACATGACAGAGAAAAAATATCTTTTAGGACACAAGTGCCAATTAAGATGGAAATAATTACTATTGCTTTGTCNTGCTACAAGTGGTGAGGAAGGGGAGAAAAGATAATTCCTGTATTTGTAGTTTGGGTGAATGGGGTCCCAGGTAACTAAGATGGAGAATGTGTGTGTGTGTGTGCACCCACATGGGTGCATGTGAGAGGGAAGTTCAGGCTCACGATGCTTCCATTTCTCAGTTGAGTTTCATACTATGAATCATTACGCCAAAAGAAAGAAGGAACCTGGAACATTGATGGCATTTTGGAGTTTGATTCACAGCTCTCAGGACTGAAACTGTTCCTAGTTGATGCATGTGCTTTCAAGATCATCTGCCGACTGATGACCCACTCCAGCTTTTCTCATAAACTAATTCATTTCCCTTCTTCTGCATGGAATCTTTAGCACAGACAAACAAAAGTTTTTTGGTTCTCTAAAAATTTTAGATATGGCTCTGTTCCTGAGCTTTGGCCCATGCCATCCGTTGTTGTCAGTCTNGACTCAGCACAGTCAAATTAATTAATTAAAAAAAGAAAAAGGAAATTATGTAAAGTACAAGGAGTGTATCAATGAGTGGAAGAGTGCTGAGAGGTTGGCTCATTTATGGCTACATAGGCAGGCCATGATACAGAATCTGAAGTTTTAATTCTAATTGCAATGGAAAGCTTGTCAGCAGTTTTAAGGCTGTAAGCAGAATAATCTGATACATATTCTTTAGAAAATCACTCTGGTTATCAGAGGAGACTATATGGTGAGGGATAAGAGTTCAAGGAGATCTGGTAAACAACTATTGTAATAATTCCATCCAGTTACAGAAGTTTGAATTAGGGTGGTATTAGTGAAGATGGTCGGAGAAGGCAATGGCACCCCACTCCAGTACTCTTGCCTGGAAAATCCCATGGACGGAGGAGCCTGGTAGGTTGCAGTCCATGGGGTCACTAAGAGTTGGGCATGACTGAGCGACTTCACTTTCGCTTTTCACTTTCATGCATTGGAGAAGGAAATGGCAACCCACTCCAGTGTTCTTACCTGGAGAATCCCAGAGACAGAGGAGCTTAGTGGGCTGCTGTCTATGGGGTCTCACAGAGTCGGACACGACTAAAGCGACAGCAGCAGCAGCAGCAGCAGCAGCAGCAGCAGTGAAGATGGTGATACATAATTGCTAAATGTAAGGAATATTTTGGATGTAATGCTTATAGGAATTGCTACAAGTGGTGAGGAAGGGGAGAAAAGATAATTCCTGTATTTGTAGTTTGGGTGAATGGGGTCCCAGGTAACTAAGATGGAGAATGTGTGTGTGTGTGTGCACCCACATGGGTGCATGTGAGAGGGAAGTTCAGGCTCACGATGCTTCCATTTCTCAGTTGAGTTTCATACTATGAATCATTACGCCAAAAGAAAGAAGGAACCTGGAACATTGATGGCATTTTGGAGTTTGATTCACAGCTCTCAGGACTGAAACTGTTCCTAGTTGATGCATGTGCTTTCAAGATCATCTGCCGACTGATGACCCACTCCAGCTTTTCTCATAAACTAATTCATTTCCCTTCTTCTGCATGGAATCTTTAGCACAGACAAACAAAAGTTTTTTGGTTCTCTAAAAATTTTAGATATGGCTCTGTTCCTGAGCTTTGGCCCATGCCATCCGTTGTTGTCAGTCTTTGTCTCTATATCTCCATCACTAGTTGGAGAGATCATGAGGGCAGACATGCCTTTGAGTCTTTCACACATAGAAAGCATTCCTTGTACATAGAAAGCATTCAGTGCTTGTTGAATGACATTTACTTCTCTTCTGGTGAGTTTATAATTCTCTCCCCTTTTCCATTCAATAGTTCTTAATTACTTTAAAACCAAGCTTAAAAACAATTGTTTCCATGATGAATCCCACTTGATTATGACCATGCCTTCACTTGGCATTTTCATGGTACTTATGCAACACTGGTTCATAAAAGTGCTCAAGTCTTCTTGATGACTGCCCTAATTTTCCAGTATATACTAAAATGCTCTGTGGAGAGGAATCCCGTATCCTACACTCTTTTTTTTTTTTTTACTACTTCCATATAAAACCTGATATAGTGTTCTGTTTTATCATAAAAGCTTAGTATATATTGTTGATGGGCTTTTCAGGTGGCGCTAGTGGTAAAGAATCTACCTGCCAATGCAGGAGATACAAAGGACGTAGGTTTGATCCCTAGGTTGGGAAGATCCCCTGGAGTAAGAAATGGCAACCCACTCCAGTATTCTTGCTTGGAAAATTCCATGGACAGAGGAGCTTGGTGGGCTACAGTCCATGGGGCTGCAAAGAGTTGGACATGACTGAGCATGCTGCTGCTACTGCTGCTGCTGCTGCTGCTTCTGCTAAGTCACTTCAGTCGTGTCTGTCTCTGTGAGACCCCATAGACGGCAGCCTACCAGGCTCCTCCGTCCATGGGATTTTCCAGACAAGAGTACTGGAGTTGGGTGCCATTGCCTGTACACACACGCAAATATTGTTGACTAAACCTTGGAAATTTGCTTGGGCCAATCTCCTCCCTGATGCTATAATTTACCCCCAAAGGAATAGCTTCCTGTAAGAAGAATCAATTAGTCAAATAACCGTATTTTAAATTTCCAAACAAATAGCTCAACAAAAATGATAATCTATGATTTGGGAATAAAGTAGTAGTTTCAGTCTAAGTGCCATATCTATGGTATTGTTATTGGTTATAATGAGATAAATGTATCTGTATACCTTATGTAAATATTTATTATTTCTTGTTATTTTAGTTATACAATTCCCTAGGATATATCACCTATACTGATGACACATATTAATTGGGATGTTTATTCTTTTCATAGAGCCTAGAGTAATTAAGTAGAGTTATGTGTTTGATATTCAAGAATAAAATAATTTAAAACAATTAAAAATAGTGGATAAGAAAAGCTGAGAAAGCACAAATCATTTACTTTGTTCTAAGCTAAGCTAAGTCACTTCAGTCGTGTACGACTCTGTGCAACCCCATAGATGGCAGCCCACCAGGCTCCCTCATCCTTGGGATTCTCCAGGCAAAAACATTAGAGTGGGTTGCCATTTCCTTCTCCAATGGGGACAAATACACTATTATCTGCAACACTCTTTTCACACTGATTAACTGATCATTAGTTTATCTTAACTCTCTGAAGTTACTTGAACTAAGGGTAGCTACAGATCGCAGTAAGTTATAGTATGTATCTGATTACCGGTTTGGACATTTTTGAATGAGAAGGCATAGTATAATGCAGAATAAAGGAAATGAAGGGAACAAAGCATGATTTCTACTTAACAAATATCTAAAGTTTAAATAGACGAAAACTCAAGGTTTAAATTCATTTCCCAGAACAGTGCTTTATTACCAAAATAAACTTGAAACCACCACTTAACTGCAAAGAAAAGTTAACAAAGACATTAGATGGTCATTAATCATCCTAAATAAACAGTACTTTCTCACTGTCTGATTGACACTGTTGGCACCAATTCTGTCCTTAGAAATATGCTTCAGATTTCTATCATAGACCTATATTACTTAATTCAATACCTGAACACTTGCGGGTTTAACATGAAAACAGAAATTGGTAGAAAATTTTTTCATAGTTTGTCTCAACAAATTACGCCTGTTTTAGTCTCTTTCTTTATATATTTTCATGGTAAATTTAAGGCCATGATTTTTACTTACCCAAACAGCTACACAATTGAAACTTTATATTTTTTCCATTCAGTTTCTAATGAATGACATGGGTTTACTTGTACTCTGTCAAAAATCTATAGCAATCATGCCTTTTATAGAATTTTTCTTATATTTACTTTCTTGCTTACTGATGTTTCATAGGATTCTATACTTTACATACTTAACCCAAAATGAAAAAGAAAATTCTTGAAATTTCACCTTTTTCTCTCCTAAAATACCTAATCCTTTTAATTAATAGGAGTAATGCAACATCCAAATGCAGCATGCTAGTGGAGAAGGAAATGGCCCAGCCCACTCCAGTGTTCTTGCCTGGAGAATCCCAGGGACAGGGGAGCCTGGTGGGCTTCTGCCTATGGGATCACACAGAGTCGGACACGACTGAAGTGACTTAGCAGCAGCAGCAGACATTGTTTACTATTTTATTTGTTATTCTTATTCATTTCTTTTCCCATTAGAAGGTACAATACACATTGTCTGTGCAATGATTTATAATTGTAACATATTGACATGAAGAACTGGTCATTGTTGCCATAAGTGCCAAGAATTTGTATACTCTACCAAGATATCATATGTTGGCAATNTTGATATTCAAGAATAAAATAATTTAAAACAATTAAAAATAGTGGATAAGAAAAGCTGAGAAAGCACAAATCATTTACTTTGTTCTAAGCTAAGCTAAGTCACTTCAGTCGTGTACGACTCTGTGCAACCCCATAGATGGCAGCCCACCAGGCTCCCTCATCCTTGGGATTCTCCAGGCAAAAACATTAGAGTGGGTTGCCATTTCCTTCTCCAATGGGGACAAATACACTATTATCTGCAACACTCTTTTCACACTGATTAACTGATCATTAGTTTATCTTAACTCTCTGAAGTTACTTGAACTAAGGGTAGCTACAGATCGCAGTAAGTTATAGTATGTATCTGATTACCGGTTTGGACATTTTTGAATGAGAAGGCATAGTATAATGCAGAATAAAGGAAATGAAGGGAACAAAGCATGATTTCTACTTAACAAATATCTAAAGTTTAAATAGACGAAAACTCAAGGTTTAAATTCATTTCCCAGAACAGTGCTTTATTACCAAAATAAACTTGAAACCACCACTTAACTGCAAAGAAAAGTTAACAAAGACATTAGATGGTCATTAATCATCCTAAATAAACAGTACTTTCTCACTGTCTGATTGACACTGTTGGCACCAATTCTGTCCTTAGAAATATGCTTCAGATTTCTATCATAGACCTATATTACTTAATTCAATACCTGAACACTTGCGGGTTTAACATGAAAACAGAAATTGGTAGAAAATTTTTTCATAGTTTGTCTCAACAAATTACGCCTGTTTTAGTCTCTTTCTTTATATATTTTCATGGTAAATTTAAGGCCATGATTTTTACTTACCCAAACAGCTACACAATTGAAACTTTATATTTTTTCCATTCAGTTTCTAATGAATGACATGGGTTTACTTGTACTCTGTCAAAAATCTATAGCAATCATGCCTTTTATAGAATTTTTCTTATATTTACTTTCTTGCTTACTGATGTTTCATAGGATTCTATACTTTACATACTTAACCCAAAATGAAAAAGAAAATTCTTGAAATTTCACCTTTTTCTCTCCTAAAATACCTAATCCTTTTAATTAATAGGAGTAATGCAACATCCAAATGCAGCATGCTAGTGGAGAAGGAAATGGCCCAGCCCACTCCAGTGTTCTTGCCTGGAGAATCCCAGGGACAGGGGAGCCTGGTGGGCTTCTGCCTATGGGATCACACAGAGTCGGACACGACTGAAGTGACTTAGCAGCAGCAGCAGACATTGTTTACTATTTTATTTGTTATTCTTATTCATTTCTTTTCCCATTAGAAGGTACAATACACATTGTCTGTGCAATGATTTATAATTGTAACATATTGACATGAAGAACTGGTCATTGTTGCCATAAGTGCCAAGAATTTGTATACTCTACCAAGATATCATATGTTGGCAATTTATGTCTTGAAAGCCTCAGTTTGTTTAATTTAATGAATATTTACTGAACACTAAATACACGTTTGTGTGTTATGCTATGCTTAGTTGCTCAGTTGTGTCTGACTCTTTGTGACCCCCATGGACTGTAGCTCGCCAGGCTCCTCTGTCCATGGGGATTCTCCAGGCTAGAATCCTGGAATGGGTTGCCATGCCCTCCTCAAATACATGTTTGATGTTGGTTAAAAGTTAAATGAGACTTTTATCTTGTCCTCAGGGTCCTACAATTTAGCCAATAAAACACAGATCCCCACATATGTGCTTACCAGCCTTCAAAATCATAAACTTTTGACATAAAATATTAAGATGTGATCTAAAGTCTAAAGAGTATGAAATTCTAATATTGGCTTAGCCACCAATTTTTGTCCATGGAGTAATCTTCAGTCTTTTGTATGTGATAAAAATAATAATTGTTCTCAACAACCTTAAAAAGCTAATGAAGATGTATGTGTACTTTTTAAAATTTATTTTTTCTTGAAGTAACATTAGTTTATAAGTTTCATGTGTACAACATCCTATTTCAACTTCTGTACACGCTACATGTACTCATCACCCCAAATTTAATTTTCATCTGTCCCCTCTACCCATTTCGCACTCCCTACTCTTTACCCTCTGGTAACTACTCTGGTCTAATGTATGAGTTCTTTTGGTTCTCAATTTATTGGATATTTAAGGACAGAGTTCAGTATCAAATAACAGGCACTGAACTCATTGAAAAGAAGATGCTGTTAATACATAAATTGTTCATATCATTATATATGCAAGTCATTATTATATGCTATGTTAGTTTTAATATATACAAGTTAAGTAATATATGCAATAATATGCAAAGCACTGCTGTCCACAATAGAAGGGTAAAACACTAACATTTAGCAGAAATTATTTTTATTGAATTATGGAAGCAGGGAAAACTTCCTTAAAATATTGACAAATGCTTTAAGCTTCTAAAAAACAGTAGAAACAGAAATAATTGGACTGTCATAATTTAGGTAAATGAGATATGATGGAAAGGCACAGGGTATAAAAAACAGAAAGTGCAACTTTGTCAACCAAATATCTTTGATTTTTCTTTTTACCACATGATATGGGCTTCTATTATATGAACAAAACTGAACGCAAATTTTGGAGCTATCCAGCAAAAATAACTGGCTGCCATTGCAACATATGCATTGCATGGCACACGTGTTACTTCCCTCAGTTAATCGTGCCGTGAAGTGCTTACAGTACTTAACAACGCTTGAAGAGGACGCATTTGAAGAGAGATGATCATTTTAACAATTATTTGTTATTGTTATGTCATGTGTCTTTCTCCTGAACTTTATTTCAAATCCCATAGTTGAATTTGTTGATAGAAAACAAGAAGCCAGAGGTCCTGTTTGTGGAAACAGGAAGGAGTGTATATGAGGGGCAGAGTGTGTTTTGCTTGGCAGTTCTGGTGCTACCATTTTGTTTTTGTTTTTAGTGCTGGAGGGCAGCAAATTGGCAGGTGTAAATAAGGCTAGAGCTAGCTTCATACTGTATTTACAATCAGCTATTATGGGTTAAAATGTCTGTGATGCATAGGGAATTAGCACCCAACTTCTGTTAAAAATGGAAGCCTAATGTGTAATTTCAAACATTCCCTGAACATACTTCTAATCGTGCATTAATTTCTACCAACTTTATTAAAGTGTATACAAATGAATTATTAGGAGTGGTTCTGTTTGTGTCTTATTATGCACTTGCATTAAAGTTGAAATTTTGAATATAAATTTTTGCATGTAAATTTTTAATGTCACATGTAATTTGCCATAATAACAAAAACTGATAGGTAGGGAATAAATATTTCTCTACAAATGACTTGAGAAAGTGAAAGAAATTGACTTAGAGATTCAGAGAGATTGCTCTCTGAAATTTAAATTTAGAAGATTACTTTTTTATGGTATCCACTGTGTATTGTTATAGCTCTGTTAATTTTTGAAAATGACAAATAGCTACTTGCCTATCTACTTTGATGTAAAACAGAATCATTTTATGATATAGTTTGCACTTTACCAGGATTTGCATGTACCACATGTTAAATCATGCCCCAGAAACACAGCAACCACTAGCAGACAGAGTCTAAAGTCACATGATTATATGGAACACAAAGGTTATAATGTTTGTGCAGCTATTGCTTTTTAATAAGGAATTTCTATTTTCAGGAAAGAAAACTAAGAATAGTTTTATTTAAAAAATGTAGATTGGGCCACATTTCTACAACACTGATCTGTATCAACTTTTTTGAAAGCTCCTGGCAACATGAACTTCCCATGTCTCTATATTTGCTCTGTGCATGTAGACAAAGAGCCAAGATCATCTTGACTTTGAGGAGGAACAGTGGAAAAAGATGATAGGAGAGAATCATGAAACAAATAATAAATAAATAAGTGACTGTTGAATAAAACAATTAGTTTTGCCCCAGGCTTCTGCAATAGCTTATGAATTCTTACCAGCATTAGTTTACAGCTGTAACTTCAGGATATAATAAGAGATTGAATCTTATACAGGCAATGAAACAGATGATCAAATTCACAAGGGATTGTGTCAGGCTTTTTCCAGTACTAAAGAAACATATTAATCCTTGTCACTGTTTTCAGAAACGCTGTGACAGAAATAAACCTGTACTGTAACTTGGCCCTTTTAATGAGCTTCTGGAGTGTGGGCTTTCCACTCAACACCTGAAAAACACAACAAAACACCTTTTATATTAAAGATGTGAGGTTTGCTGCTGGCTAAATTTGTACACAGAAGTCTATAAACCAGTGCTCAGCCAGCTGGGAAGCAAGAAAGCAAATTCAGATTCTGCCATGAACTTCACAGACCAATTATCTACTTGGAATCATGGGAGTTTAACAAACAAATACCAGCCCCTGCTGAGCCTTTTCAGGCCAGCAGCTTATGGGTGATTCAGTTGCATCCGAGGCTTTTAGACTGATCAATTCTTAATCACAAAGCGCAAAAATTATTCTCAGACTCATGTCAGTTTCTTTGGACACGTTTGTTAACAATCTGCTTCAAATCATTTTTTCTAAAAGAAACTGCAGACACTGTTTTTATTGACTCCCCACTTGTAAAATGTTTATAGCTTGTTAATTTATATTTACCCCTTTACTTTTGCCTGCAAATCAACATCACTTAGCACAGTTTGGTTACACTTTGTCCAAAGGAAATTACAGAAGCCTGCTATGGGGCTAAAATGAAGGAAAGCTGCGGAAAATCAATACACTGCTGATTAAACAGATCGTAGCAAATTCACGGCTGTATGCTACAGCATGGGGACGGCCGTGTGATGCCTATCTAGCAGTTAATGTGCTTTCAGCAGGTGAAGAAAATTTCTAAATAAGGCAAAATCACCCAGAAAAACAAGAGCTACCTTACAGAAGAATGTATGCGCTTACTTGAAACCTGCATTTTGTGTAAGGTAGTAGTTCACTTGGGGGAAATAAACAGGGTGCCTGAATTTTAGGAAATAAAGCAGTTCAGTTTAGTGTTTTTATTAGGACATTTACCCTTTGTATTACGAAAAGAACTGATGCCACTGCAAGATAACACCTCTTTGCTACCACAGGTCAAGTTTGTTTCTTTCATTTTATGGATTTCTTTTTAGATTTATCAATATTTTCTTGTGTAATTTCATTCAGCAAAAATCAAAAGGCCTGAAAGGTAGATTATTTGTAGAGGAGGTCCAAAAATATTAATGATATCCAATGAAATGTTTGAAGCAATTCAGAAAGGATCACATAATTTCCAACTTTAGAGCAGAAGAATTACATGAAATAATCTAGATATTAAAAATGCAGTTTTAACAGATTTTTAAGTAGTGGGAATGGAGAATATGAATACAGCACAGTTATAAAGAACAGCATTTGTTTGTAACTCAATGACAAAAACAGCATTTGAGTTACAGGGAACATGTGAGATATCCTGACTAAAGCAAAGGTACTCTGAGTTAAGGCAAAAACTTTCATTTCCATGCTACCCAGTTTGTGGAATTCTGCAAACCAAATACTTAGAGGACTGAAAATACACGTTCTAAAGACTTGTGTAGAGGTGGAAGCTCCTTTAATCCAACTGGAAGAACTGCACTGTACTGTACTGCATGTGAATTACGGGAATGAGAAGTAAAGTTTGAGTACAATCTTTCTGGAAAATCGTAATTAGAAGACATTTTGTTTCAACCGTTTGTTAAGCTTTTTATTTGACATACACATTTATCTATTTAGATTACTGTGATGCTATACCAAGAATCCTGTGTGTGTGTGTGTGTGTGTGTGTGTGTGTTTAACTTGATACACCAGAGTACAGGTTGAGGCTCTATTCACCATTGTTCATTCCGGATAACTATAGTTTTGATATATTATAGTGTTCTGGCAGATACATTTCAATAGTAAATCCTTATACTAAAAAATATACTTGAGAAAATTATGTTCTAACACAAAGCCAACTTGAGTTTCAATCTCTGTTGTTTTAATTCTTTTTCAAAATATCAAAGTCTTTCAAATGGTAACATGGTTAAGTTCTTTGCCAAATTCCATGTGTTAAAATGAAGGTGTTTTTGAGTCATCAAAGCTTATAAAAAGACCTTTAACAAGTAAACAGCTTTCCTCTCTTTTAAAAAACTGGAAGATGTGGTATAAGAAAACACATTCATGGACACCATATGTGAACCAAGTTTCATCCCAAGATTTGAGATTTTTGAGAATTCCTAGAAAATGACAGATTTAAATTTATACTGAATTTTACTGAAGAGGCTCACTCATTAACACTATTTTCATACTCATCTACTTATATGTACATGTAAAACTCAATGTGTTATTCTTTGATTATTTTGTCTAAAAAAATCTTCGATAATCTTGTTTAGGGATAAAAAGGTCTTCAATAGTTCAGGAATGAGAAAACATTACTTCAGCATCTCTATTTTAGTGTAAATATTAACTTCCCTTTCTTGTATTGTGGTTAAACTATCAACTTTTTGCCATGTAAAGTTCAAGAAAATGAAACTTACTTAATTAAATATGATTTTGTGACATTTGGTGAGCAAAGCAGTGGATATTAATGGAAAGAACAAGTATTGTAGAAAACATAGACAAATATCTGTATTAGAAATACTTATTAGTTTGCCAGGTTAATTTGCTCCTGAGCACGAATCTTAAGATATTTCTTTTCTTTGTGGCATTGAAAGAAAAGTAAATTGAAGTGACAGATTAGAAAAGAAGGAGATATTGGAAGAAGGAAAGACTGAATTAACACAAACTTCTGAGCAAAAATTATTTTGTAAGTCTCACAACTTATGTAGACATTTTTATATTTCCATAGTTCTGGTAAGTTAACAATGGCTGTTTGTAAACACGCCTTACTTTATTGAACATCCATATACCATATAAATCTGAGAGTTGGCAAGGATTTGAATACCGTTCAGTAGAAACACAATTTTTCTTATTAATACATGGTAATTTATCACCACTAAGTATATGATTCCTTTGGAAAAAAATGGATGCACATTGCTCTCTAGACTGTAATTTTAATGTTCATGATATTAATCTTTAATTAAAGTATAGTTATTTTAGAAATGCATATCCTTAATTAAATTATACCATGCATGTAAAGAAGAAATGACTATAGTATGATTAAAACATGCTTAAAATGTACTACTGAATTTTGAATGCTGTCTGTCATCTCTAAAGTATGACTAGGTTTCATAAATGACTAGAAAGTCAACTGAAAAATTGCCAAGTAAAACTGTTTGGCTCTTTAAAGAGCTGTGCATTAAAATTTTGGACAGTTTCTCTATTAAATCTAAATATACTTCTTAGTATATACAGTATTACGTTTCTAAATTAATTGCCATACTCCCATTTGTTAAAGAATTTCACTTCATGTGAAAAGCAAAGTCTCACTAGATGTGAATTTTACACTGTGCTAGATCAATCCCAATACCAGTAAATGGATATTATTAAACAGCATGGGGTAGTGCAAACTGGGAAAGAAAACTTGTAGTGTGCTGCCTTTGAGCAGACCTGGCTTGCATGCTGTGACAGGGCAATTGTCGACATGCTTTTTCATGCCAATCTGCAGCTTTTTCAACTCTAGATGCTATGGCAACCAGGGTTTAACAGACTAAGCAGCTAACAAGCTTCCCTGATGGAATTGTCTGGTTGTGTGATTGCCTTGTCTTAGGGAAAATATAAAATAGAATGAAGACGCTTGTGGACATTTGTCAAACTGATTATAATTTGGACAGTTGAATCATAATTGTCTGTTGTGTTCCGTACAGTAGTGACATATGCTATTTTCCACGTTCCTCGCAGGGCGCACTCTTGCATTCCCGCATAGGCTGTTTCCCTTGGGAACAATGGGTCCTGCTTGCTGTGGGTTTGGTGCAACATGGCAGTCCAGATCTCGCACAAGATCATCTGGGCAAGGAGAGAACAGTGAACAGTTCTAATTTCCCCCTCTTTGAAAGGGCTTGCATTTGATTTGAGTTATATTTGTATGAAATACAATGAACCTAAGGTGATATGAAAAGATACTTCTCTTTTATAAAATGNAGAAAAGAAGGAGATATTGGAAGAAGGAAAGACTGAATTAACACAAACTTCTGAGCAAAAATTATTTTGTAAGTCTCACAACTTATGTAGACATTTTTATATTTCCATAGTTCTGGTAAGTTAACAATGGCTGTTTGTAAACACGCCTTACTTTATTGAACATCCATATACCATATAAATCTGAGAGTTGGCAAGGATTTGAATACCGTTCAGTAGAAACACAATTTTTCTTATTAATACATGGTAATTTATCACCACTAAGTATATGATTCCTTTGGAAAAAAATGGATGCACATTGCTCTCTAGACTGTAATTTTAATGTTCATGATATTAATCTTTAATTAAATTATAGTTATTTTAGAAATGCATATCCTTAATTAAATTATACCATGCATGTAAAGAAGAAATGACTATGGTATGATTAAAACATGCTTAAAATGTACTACTGAATTTTGAATGCTGTCTGTCATCTCTAAAGTATGACTAGGTTTCATAAATGACTAGAAAGTCAACTGAAAAATTGCCAAGTAAAACTGTTTGGCTCTTTAAAGAGCTGTGCATTAAAATTTTGGACAGTTTCTCTATTAAATCTAAATATACTTCTTAGTATATACAGTATTACGTTTCTAAATTAATTGCCATACTCCCATTTGTTAAAGAATTTCACTCCATGTGAAAAGCAAAGTCTCACTAGATGTGAATTTTACACTGTGCTAGATCAATCCCAATACCAGTAAATGGATATTATTAAACAGCATGGGGTAGTGCAAACTGGGAAAGAAAACTTGTAGTGTGCTGCCTTTGAGCAGACCTGGCTTGCATGCTGTGACAGGGCAATTGTCGACATGCTTTTTCATGCCAATCTGCAGCTTTTTCAACTCTAGATGCTATGGCAACCAGGGTTTAACAGACTAAGCAGCTAACAAGCTTCCCTGATGGAATTGTCTGGTTGTGTGATTGCCTTGTCTTAGGGAAAATATAAAATAGAATGAAGACGCTTGTGGACATTTGTCAAACTGATTATAATTTGGACAGTTGAATCATAATTGTCTGTTGTGTTCCGTACAGTAGTGACATATGCTATTTTCCACGTTCCTCGCAGGGCGCACTCTTGCATTCCCGCATAGGCTGTTTCCCTTGGGAACAATGGGTCCTGCTTGCTGTGGGTTTGGTGCAACATGGCAGTCCAGATCTCGCACAAGATCATCTGGGCAAGGAGAGAACAGTGAACAGTTCTAATTTCCCCCTCTTTGAAAGGGCTTGCATTTGATTTGAGTTATATTTGTATGAAATACAATGAACCTAAGGTGATATGAAAAGATACTTCTCTTTTATAAAATGTTCGTGTTCATAAGGAAAGTTGTAGATCAAAATATGCAGGTGAATTAATTTGTTTTTTATGATTGGGCATAATTTTAGTTCTTTGGGAATATTGATTTTTTAAATTTGCAACCACTTAAACATGTATTTGTGTCACCAGTCATATGCATAATTTAAAACCCTGAGAAAATAATCAAGCTTCTCTGATGGGATGGTCTTGTTTTAATATTGTCTTGTCCTATTGAAAGTGAATAGAAGATACTCTCTTTATTGTTTTAAAAGATTAAAAGCATACTAATAAGATTTCCGTCTCTTCAGATAGTCAAAGATATCATATTTTCCAGATCATTTGATACCACAGCTTTACTTCTTCTTGAAGGGGATACCTCTTTTTAAAAATTAAAATGGTTAGAATGAACATTTCAAATAAAAGATGAATTATCATAAAATAAAATCTAGGATTCAGTTTTATAGATAGACATCTTAAGTTAAATGAACTGTTTTTCTAGACAACTTCACTAATTGTTTTATAGATTAATAAAACAGATAACTTTATTGTGAAATAGGTTGTATTGTACTTTAAAAATATCAGCGTTATGTGTTTAGGATAAACATTGGATGAAATTTTCAGTGGGCACTGAGCTAGTTGAGGTGTTTTAAGTATAAGATGATAGGAAGAAGATTTAGATGAGGTGCACCTTTATGCACAGATGCAAATGATTAGGATAACACACCCATTTTGACCGNGGGGTAGTGCAAACTGGGAAAGAAAACTTGTAGTGTGCTGCCTTTGAGCAGACCTGGCTTGCATGCTGTGACAGGGCAATTGTCGACATGCTTTTTCATGCCAATCTGCAGCTTTTTCAACTCTAGATGCTATGGCAACCAGGGTTTAACAGACTAAGCAGCTAACAAGCTTCCCTGATGGAATTGTCTGGTTGTGTGATTGCCTTGTCTTAGGGAAAATATAAAATAGAATGAAGACGCTTGTGGACATTTGTCAAACTGATTATAATTTGGACAGTTGAATCATAATTGTCTGTTGTGTTCCGTACAGTAGTGACATATGCTATTTTCCACGTTCCTCGCAGGGCGCACTCTTGCATTCCCGCATAGGCTGTTTCCCTTGGGAACAATGGGTCCTGCTTGCTGTGGGTTTGGTGCAACATGGCAGTCCAGATCTCGCACAAGATCATCTGGGCAAGGAGAGAACAGTGAACAGTTCTAATTTCCCCCTCTTTGAAAGGGCTTGCATTTGATTTGAGTTATATTTGTATGAAATACAATGAACCTAAGGTGATATGAAAAGATACTTCTCTTTTATAAAATGTTCGTGTTCATAAGGAAAGTTGTAGATCAAAATATGCAGGTGAATTAATTTGTTTTTTATGATTGGGCATAATTTTAGTTCTTTGGGAATATTGATTTTTTAAATTTGCAACCACTTAAACATGTATTTGTGTCACCAGTCATATGCATAATTTAAAACCCTGAGAAAATAATCAAGCTTCTCTGATGGGATGGTCTTGTTTTAATATTGTCTTGTCCTATTGAAAGTGAATAGAAGATACTCTCTTTATTGTTTTAAAAGATTAAAAGCATACTAATAAGATTTCCGTCTCTTCAGATAGTCAAAGATATCATATTTTCCAGATCATTTGATACCACAGCTTTACTTCTTCTTGAAGGGGATACCTCTTTTTAAAAATTAAAATGGTTAGAATGAACATTTCAAATAAAAGATGAATTATCATAAAATAAAATCTAGGATTCAGTTTTATAGATAGACATCTTAAGTTAAATGAACTGTTTTTCTAGACAACTTCACTAATTGTTTTATAGATTAATAAAACAGATAACTTTATTGTGAAATAGGTTGTATTGTACTTTAAAAATATCAGCGTTATGTCTTTAGGATAAACATTGGATGAAATTTTCAGTGGGCACTGAGCTAGTTGAGGTGTTTTAAGTATAAGATGATAGGAAGAAGATTTAGATGAGGTGCACCTTTATGCACAGATGCAAATGATTAGGATAACACACCCATTTTGACCGTATCTCATCAACCAGAGTTCTGCTGTTTTTTATTTTGCTTTTTCTTAAATTTAAATCTTGAAATACTTAAAATTGATGCCATGGTTTCAGACATCAAGAACTTCAGAAAAAGTGTGGTTCTTCCCTCCACTTCATTTCAGTAGAACGGGCCTCAATCTGAGTCGCCTTTTAAAAAAAACTTCAAAGTCACACAAAATGACTTAGGTCTAGAGGGTGCAGTTCCTAGAACGGGTCCATTTCTAGTTTGCAACACTGATTATTTTTCTTAAACAGAAAGATCTCAGAGTGAGAACACCTTCTTCTCTGATGAGCTGTGCACACAAGAAGGGCAAGAAATGAAATCTGGAACATTTTGTTCTCTTCATAAAGGACCTACTCCAGACTAACAGGTAAAAAAAATATTTTTTTTGCAGAGTTATAGTGTACTAAAATTAATAAGCTAAGAATTACTTCCATAAAAGCTTTATTTTATATAAGGATTAATGATTTTTCACAAAATAGCTTATCTTCACTGGGCTACAAAATCTTCCCCTCTAATTCTTAGTTTTTAAATTAGCCTCCTTTATTAATCACCTCCGTGCCTGTCACTTTCCTGTTGTCAGCCCGTATTGCACTAGAGAGACTTCTGTTCCACTTATTTTCCTGAAGAATATAACTTCTTTCCTCGCCAACAGGGAGCTTACTTGAGTCACATACTAAGTAAATATCATTTGAATTAAAGAAAACCATACATTTTCAGTAAAATGAATGAGAATTTTAACTCTATTTTTTTGAATATCAAAGATTCAGAGTTGAGTTTACTTTTATATTAATTGAAACTTCTTTTTACTCAATCAATTCAAACTTAGAGTGTGATAGTACCTACTTTGAAGTTTAAAGAACTATGCCTGAAAGCAAATTCTTTCCTTCACTACAGACCAGAGGTGAGAGTCAGCGTGCTTTATGTTAGTTCAATGACAACTTTCCAGAGGATGAGGAAATTATTGTTTAAGGTGTAAGCATTTTCCTTTCTATAAAAGGAAAGCATATGAAGAAATGGTCTACAAATTTCAGCAAAGAGGTCAACCTCCTTCTGCAAAACATTTTATATCTATAAAGTGTGCTTTACTCTGATTCCCTGGAGTTATTACCTATCATCTCAACTAGGCAAAGATTTATAAATCCATTTTTAAAGCTTAGAATGAAACAAAAACCTGGAGTTTATGGACTCACTCAAGAGGCTGCCTGATTGCTAAAAGAAGCAAAGATGAATCTTCACCTCTCCATTTAAAAATTTTTCCTTTTTATCCCTTTTTTCTTTGCCAAGAATTATACTACTTCATTGATTCTGTAATACTGAGGTCAGTTCTCGATTTTGAAAGATACCATAGGGATTCCCTGGTGGGTCAGTGTTAAAGTATCCTGCCTACAATGCGGGAGACTTGGTTTTATTCTTAGGTCAGGAAGATCCCATGGAGAAGGAAATGGCAACCCACTCTAGTACTCTTTCCTGGAAAATTCCATGGACAGAGGAGCCTAGCAGGCTACAGTCCATAGTGTTGCAAAGAGTCAGACACAACTTCACCACCACCACCATAAGGCTACATCATCCACACAATCTCTTGTAGTAGCTTTTCAGTGAAGTCTCTTCTTCTGTTAAAAATCAGGGAATTCTTTGGTGGTTAAGAGGTTAGAACTCTGTGCTTCCATGAGCTTGATCCCTGGTGGGGGAATTAAGATCCCATACACCTTACTGTATGGCCAAAAAATAAAAATCATTTTTTCTATTAAACTTAGGCACTAAATTACTTCATTTACAATGAAAATACTATACATAAGTCATTAACATTTTAGTACAAATTAATTCCAACCGTATCATCTTGATAACACCACTAAAATTCCACTTGGAGGCAGCCAGAGGGCTATCTCTGACTCCTCACTCCACTGTAGACTTCTGTGCAAAATTCACATCCTAAGGGACAGTCAGAGTGGGGATGGAGAAAGGCAACGGTAATGGGGTGTGACTGCATCCTCAAGCCGTTCATGAGTATTGGATTTCTCTGAAGTGAGCAGAGATGAAAAACAGAAGTAAAACTTGTTCTGGAAAACATGAGAAGCTCCCCTTTGAGAATTTCAGAAGGGGAATTTTGAGGAAAAGATGAGGTGTGCAATAAAATGTATATGTACTAAGACCTAGCAACAGTCTGACCATTTTTGTAAATGTGACTAGTCTCATAATCACTGGCTAGTGATATTTGGATACTGGACAAGTTTTTCCCACAAGGCATAGTTGGGCTGGGGTGATATTCACTTAGACTACTAGACCTCTATCAACCAGAAGAGGCTACAACTATATTGTGCAAAGTTGTGGCTTTAAAAATTTTTCAGCTTAAATTCTACATTTTTCTAGTAATAATCAGTGCATATTTTAAGCTGGTTTTTGTTTTTGTGTAAAATTCTCAGTTGAATCAAGCTTTCAAAATATATGGTATGGGGAAAAGCTAGTGTTATTTTCCTAGGGTTTGAAGCAAGCTTTCTTGGCCATACTTAACCCCATGGTAATTTCTCTCAAATTCAGGAACTTCAGCTCTTCCTGTTGAGGCATTTAGTCCCTAAGTCATGTGCTACTCTTTTGCTGCTCCATGGACTGCAGCCCACAGGCTCCTCTGTCCATGAGACTTCTCCCAGGCAAGAATACTGGAAGGGGTCACCATTTCCTTCTNCCCTAAGTCATGTGCGACTCTTTTGCTGCTCCATGGACTGCAGCCCACAGGCTCCTCTGTCCATGAGACTTCTCCCAGGCAAGAATACTGGAAGGGGTCACCATTTCCTTCTCCAGGGGATCTTCCTGACCTAGAGATAGAACCTGAGCCTCTTACACTGCCAGGCGAATTCTTTATGACTGAGTCACCAGGGAAAGCCCTGTCAGGGGCTTAGTCTATCACTGAAAATAAGTAAAGAAAGTGAAAGTGAAGTCGCTCAGTCATGCCTGACTCTTTGCAACCCGTGGATTGTAGCCCACCAAGCTCCTCCGTCCATGGGGTTCTCCAGGCAAGAATACTGGAGTGGGTTGCTATTTCCTTCTCCAGAAGATCTTCCTGACCCAGGGATCAAACCCAGGTCTCCCACATGCAGGAAGGCACTTTAACCTCTGCGCCACCAGGGAAATAAGCAACTGGGTCAATAATCTTGTGAGAATTCTCGTCTGTGATTAGCACATGGTGGACGGAGGGCTGCAGAAGCAGGGAGAATCATGATCACTCTAGGATCACAAAAGTAGCTACAACTCTTCCTTTTTTTGACTGCACCCTCAGCTTGTGGGATCTCAGTTCCCTGAGCAGGAACTGATCCTAGGCCCTTGGCAGTGAGAGTGTGGAGTCCTAACCACCCAGGAATTCCTTACAAGTCTCTCTACCCTTGAGGCATTCTGTTCAGCTCGGCCTCAAAATGACTAACAGATATACATCTTAATCCAGATTCAGAAATGCTGAAAAAGGACCTTTTCAGCTCCAAAATTTACCTACATACAACATTTGGGTTTCTGAGATTCTTCTGTCAAGCGACAAAGGGTTAAAAATAAAATCTTTCCTTACTATTCTTAAAATAGCTCACAAAATCCAAACAGGAAATTATTTTAAAATATCACTCAGAATTACTAACAGTATCTTCTTGTTTTTAACTTTAAAACTCTTCTTTTTTTCCAAAGAAAAAAAAGCAAATGAATGTAATAACTGTAATAGTCATGTCAATGAAAACAGCTAACATTTATTTAGCACTTACTATATTCCAGGTTTTCATTTAATTACTTGAATGTATTAACTAATCTTCCCAAAACCCTATGAGAAAGAAACTATTATTTCTGTTATATAGATAATGAAACAGGCACAGAGAAGTTACTGATTTGCCCAAAGTCAAACACTTGGTAAGTGTGGAACTGGCTATTTGATTCCAGTATCAGAGTCCTTAACTCTTGGGAATCTTCCTTTGATAACTGAAAAGTTATGTTCTAATCCTAGGTATTTATGAATATATTTTATTAGTTTAATTTATTATGAATATTATACTTGATGGGCTTTCTAGGTGGCTCAGTGGTAAAGAATCCACCTGCTAATACAGAAGACTCGGGTTCACTGGAGGAGGGCATAGCAGCTTACTTCAGTATCTTGCCTGAAGAAGCCCATGGACTGAGGAGTCTAGCAGGCTATAGTCCATAGGGTCACAGAGAGTTGGACATGACTGAAGTGATTTAGCACACTTGATGTGGAGAAGGCAATGGCAACCCACTCCAGTACTCTTGCCTGGAAAATCTCATGGATAGAGGAGCCTGGTAGGCTGCAGTCTGTGGGGTCGCTAAGAGTCAGACACGACTGAGTGACTTCACTTTCACTTTTCACTTTCATGCATTGGAGAAGGAAATGACAACCCACTCCAGTGTTCTTACCTGGAGAATCCCAGGGACAGGGGAGCCTGGTGGGCTGCCGTCTATGGGGTCACACAGAGTTGAACACGACTGAAAAGACTTAGCTTAGCACACTTGATGACGATGATAAAGTTTATCTCCCAATGCCATCTGATTGTATGTCCTTGATACTTAGGTATAGCACTTTGCAGAGTTCTAAACAGAACGAGGGTTAGGAAATTCAATCCTAAAACCATACCAATATAATTATATTTGTATGGCATGGAGTGATAATATCATTCTTTGAGTATCCACCATGTTCTTGGTCCTATACTAGGTGCATTAGTGATATATCAATACTATGAAGAAGGTGTTGAAGATGGAAGCACAAAGAAACTTTCACACAAAACTAGTAAGTAATTAGAAATGAGTTTCTAACCAATGTATATCTGAATATATATCTTTCTATCAAAGTTTATTATTACAAAACCTAAGTTATTTTACAATGTAGAATTCAAGAGTCATGGAAATGAGAATTTAAACTCTTCTCTAATCTTACTGATGATACAGATGCAGGATGAGGTTATGTCATCAGTGACTTCATAGAGGTAGTACAGATCAGTTTTTAAAAACCTGAGAGGCCTTCCCTGGTGGTCCAGTGGTTAGGACTCTGATCTCCTAATGCTGGGGGCCTGGGTTGGATCCCTGGTCTAGGAATAGATCCCATATGCCACAACTAAGAGTTCATGTGCCAAAATGAGGATCGGAGATCCTGCGTGAAGTGACTAGGACCCAGTGTGATCAAATAAATAAAAATAAATATTAAAAGAAAGTGTTAACCTGAAACTCTCACAACATTGTTTGCTAATCAGCTATGTGTTTGTAGGTTAGTCTCTCAGTTGTGTCTGACTCTTTGCAACCACATGGACTGTACCCCTCCAGGCTCTTCTGTCCATGCAGTTCTCCAGGCAAGAATACTGGAGTGGGTTGCCATTCCCTTCTCCAGGGGACCTTTCTGACCCAGGGATTGAACCCAGGTCTCCTGTATTGCAGGCAGATTCTTTACTGTCTGAGCCATCATGGAAGCCCTAATTGGCTATATTCCAATACAAGACAAAAAGTTTTTAAAAAGTTATTTAAGAATGTATATGGTTTTTTTCAGCACTTCAAATCATAGGACAGCTTACATACAACATTTAAAAACAGGAGTTTATTTTGTGCTGATCTTATTCTGGAGCCTAAGCCCTGCTGATGAAAGAAACAAATTTTAGTTTGTTAATTATAAGTAGCTCATCTCTTCAAGATTAAAAGTTATTACAGTTGTAACATATGTCCACATATTCTTTGATACTTTTCCATTCAAAAGGTGGAGTCTGATTCCCCTCCCCAGAATGTGGGCTAACCTAGTGACTTACTTTTAAAGAAAAGAATATGGTGGAATTGATAATGTGTCATGTCTGAGATTAGAACATAAAGGTACTGTGGTTTCCTCTTTGCTCCTTCTCTGGGACCACTGAGTCTACAGGAAGCCAAGTGCCATGTCATAAGGACACTAAAAAAGATCGCAGAGAGACCCATGTGGCAAGGAACTGAGGCCTTTAGCCAATAGCTAGTGAGGAAGTGAAGTTTCCTGCCAACAGCCATGTGAATGAGCTTGGAAGCAGACTCTGAAGCCCCAATCAAGACTTCAGATGACAGAAGCTCTGGCTGACATTTTGTTTGCAATCTCATGTGAGACCCAGAGCCAGAACTACCCAGCTAAGCAGTTCCTGAATAAATGAGCCACAGACATTTTGAGATAATGTTTGTTGTTTTAAGCCACTAAGTTTTGGGATAATTTACTACACAGCAATACATAATTAATATAATAGTCTCTGTAAGGTAACATTCAGTGATTTGAAATTCAATCTCCCTGATAAGATGAGCTTCTACCCGAATTCCAACTTCCTCCGAGTCTCTCCTTCCTCATCCAAGATGGAAGTTCTCCAGAGGAAATTCATAGTGAATATATTTTATACCATTCTCTAGACCCTGCTGCCTCTGCCAAAGGGACCCTCATTTCACCTTGACGCTTTTTTCCAATGGAATCCACTGAGAACTTGTCTCATTTGGACATTATTCTGTAATCTACTCCTTCTGACTGTGAACTTGGTCCTGCCTTTTGGTCATGAAATACTTTCATCCTTCAGTCTTTGCAATGGACCCCGGCCTACTGTGATCTACTTGTAGTCTCAGTAACTGAGTCTGTGGATACCCCACACATCATGTATGGGCCATGAGGAGTCTGATGCTCTACCACCATAGATTGTTCTTATCCTCTGAACTTCTTCTTTTTTAAAAAAGCATTTTATTTTATTTATTTGGCTACGTCAGGTCTTAGTCATGACATGCTAAATCTTAGCTGTGGCATGCAGGATCCTGGTCCCCAAACAGGGATAAAACCCAAGCCCCTTTTGCTAACAGAGTGAAGTCTTAGCCACTGAACCACCAGAGAAGTTTCTATCCTCTTAGCTCATGAGGTACCATACTCCCAGTGCCCTGTGTGATGTGGAGCTTGTTTAAGATTATTGAAGTTTTCCTAGTCAATATCCTGAGGATATAGAGACAAATTCACTCACTGGAAATCTCTTAAAATTTTCTTTATTATACTTGTGAAATATTGTAAACAGCCTAAATGCTCACACATAAGAAAAACAGTTGACTAAACTACTACATCTACACAATGGAATACCATGCATCTGAATAAAAATGAGAAATATCTTTTCAGTTTATATTGTTCTGTAAAAAAAGCAAAGTGCAAAAAGCATTTATTCAGTTCGGTTCAGTCGTTCAGTCGTGTCTGACTCTTTGCAACCCCATGAATCACAACACGCCAGGCCTCCCTGTCCATCACCAACTCCCAGGGTTCACTCAAACTCATGTCCATTGAGTCAGTGATGCCATCCAGCCATCTCATCCTCTGTCATC
>SJYW01010881.1:232529-249399 GCA_006410735.1 Raphicerus campestris
CATCCTAGGATGGGCATATAAAGGACAGAAAGTATAAGGACCTAACAGAAGCAGAAGAGATCAAGAAGAGGTGGCTAGAATACACAGAGCTGTACAAAAAAGTTCTTAATGACCAGGATAATCACAATTGTGTGGTCGCTCACCTAGAGCCAGATATCCTGGAGTTTCGAAGTCAAGTGGGCCTTAAGCATTACTACAAACAAAGCTGGTGGAGGTAATGGAATTCTAGGTGGGCTCTTTAAAATCCTAAAAGATGATGCTATTGAAGTGCTGTGCTCAATATGCCAGCAAATTTGGAAAACTCAGCAGTGGCCACAGGACTGGAAATGGTCAGTTTTCATTCCAGTCCCAAAGAAGGGCAATGCCAAAGAATGCTCAAACCACCACACAGTTGCACTCATCTCACATGCTATTAAAGTAATGCTCAAAATCCTCCAAGTTAGACTTCAACAGGACATCAGCTGAGAACTTCCAGATGTATAGGCTGGTTTAGAAAAGACAGAGGAACCAGAGATCAACTTGCTGATATTCACTGGATCATGCTGAAAGTAAAGGAATTCCAGAAAAAACATCTACTTCTGCTTCATTGACTATGTAAAAGCCTTTGACTGTGTGGATCACAAAAAACTGTGGAAAATTCTTAAAGAGATGTGAATACCAGACCACTTTACTTGTCTCCTGAGAAACATGTATACAGGTCAAGAAGCAAGAGTTAAGACTGGACGTGGAACATTGGACTGTTTTCAAATTGGGGAAGGAGTATGACAAGGCTGCCTATTATCACTCTGCTTACTTAACTTCTATGCAGTGGCTCAGACAGTAAAGCGTCTGTTTACAAAGTGGGAGACCCGGGTTCGATCCCTGGGTCGGGAAGATCCCCTGGAGAAGGAAATGGCAATCCACTCTAGGACTATTGTCTGGAAAATCCCATGGACAGATGAGCCTGGTAGGCTACAGTCCATGGGGTCGCAAAGAGTCGGACACGACTGAGCGACTTCACGATGATGACAATGATGATGCAGAATTTCAACCATGTGAAATGCTGGGTTGGAATAATATCAAGCTGGAAATAAGATTGCTGACAGAAATACCAGCAACCTCAGATATGCAGATAATACCACACTAATGCCAGAAAGTGAAGAGGAGCTAAAGAACATCTTGTTGAGGGTGAAAGAGGAGAGTGAAAAAGCTGGCTTGAAACTCAACTTTCAAAAAACTAAGATCATGGCATTCAATCCCACCACTTCATGGAAAATAGATGGGGAAAAAGTGGAAGCGGTAACAGATTTTCCTATCTTGGACTCCAAAATCACCATGGACAGTGACTGGAGCCACAAAAGTAAAAGACGCTCACTCCTTGGAAGCAAAGTTATGACCAACCTAGAGAGCATATTAAAAAACAGCATATTAAAAACTGACAAATGTCCATATAGTCAAAACTATGGTTTTTCCAGTAGTCGTGTATGGATGTGAGAGCTGGACCATTAAGAAGGCTGAACACCAAAGAATTGATGCTTTTGAATTGTGCTGGAAGAGGCTCTTGAAAGTTTCTTGGACAGCAAGGAGATCAGTCCAGTCAATCCTAAAGGAAATCAACCCTGAATATTCACTGGAAGGACTGATGTTGAAGCTGAAGTTCCAAAACTCTGGCCACTTGATGTGAAAAGCTGACTACTTGGGAAAGACCCTGATGCTGGGAAAGATTGAAGGCAAAAGGAGAAGGGGTGGCAGAGGATGAGATGGTTAGACAGAATCACTGACTTGGTGGACGTGAAAACGGGGGAGATAATGAGGGACAGAGGACCATGGTGCTCTGCAGTCCCTTGGGTAGCAAAGACTCAGACTTAGTGACTGAACAACAACAGCAATAACTCTCCTTTACGGGAGAACATAAAGGGATAAATCTATAAGGAGTAAGTGAAATTAAAGTCACCATTAAACAAACATGTCAGTAATATTTGTGAAATCTGTCTCCCTACTTACATGTTGTTCAAACCATCAGTTGATGCTAAAATTAATGATTGATGAGAAATAGGATATTTGTATAATTTAAAGTATTTCCTCACAAAATACTTATTAATTATGAAGGGGAAAATATTAACATTGAACAGAGAAGACTCACAGACAAAACTTAGCCATGTGATTAGAGTTAACATTGCCAATAACAAGATATAATGCCATAATTTATTCCAGTATATGATGTACGGAGAAGGACATATGGAGAAGGCACTGGTGACCCACTCCAGTACTCTTGCCTGGAAAATCCCATAGGCGGAGGCGCCTGGTAGGCTGCAGTCCATGGGGTTGTGAAGGGTCAGACACAACTGAGCGACTTCACTTTCACTTTTCCCTTTCATGAATTGGAGAAGGAAATGGCAACCTACTCCAGTGTTCTTGCCTGGAGAATCCCAGGGACAGGGGAGCCTGGTGGGCTGCCATCTGTGCGGTCACACAAAGTCGGACATGACTGAAGCAACTTAGCAGCAGCAGCATCAGAGAGGGACATAGCATCAGTTCTGCTATATTTTTGCCAAAACGTTAACAACAATCTAATTATGAGAAAGCACTAGAGAAACACAAATTGAAGGATGTTCTAAAAAATATCTGGCATGAGTTCTTCAAATGTGTCAAGAACATGAAATACTGAGGAACTATCACAGATTGAAGAATCCCCAAAAGCAGGTAAATCCAATATGGGACCTTGGATTGAATCTTGGGCCAGAGAAAAGGATATTAGTGGAATAACTGGTAAAATTCTAATAAGACTTTCATATTGGTTAGTAATATGACATCATTGTTGATTTCCTACTTTTTAAAATTGAAGTATAGTTGACTTATGCTATTATTTCATTTTAGGTGTACAATATAGAGATTTGATATCTTTATAAAGTAACTACAAATGAAGTAATTGAAAAGTATTGGCTTATTGCCTGTGCTGTACAAATATATCCTTGTGACTTATTTATTTTATACCTAGTAGTTTGTACCTCTTAATTCCTTTCACATATTTTGGTCCTTCCCCACCCCTCTCCCCTCTGATAACCACTAACTTGTTATCTGCATCTGTCTGCTTCTGTTTTGTCATATTTATTCATCTGTTTTATTTTTGAGTTTAAACATATAAAATTTCTTGGTTTTAATATTTGAACAATAGTTATATAAGATGTAAAATTGTGGGAAACTGGGAAGAGGGTGAATGAGAATTCTTCGTATGATCTGTGCAACTTTTCTGGATGTCTAAATTAAAATTTTTACACTTTTCCCTAGTGATCATCTAAGACAATCCATGTATTTTTAAAGGATATTTCAATATGCATCAAAGTTAGCCAGTTTCAGTGGTGTGAAAAATGGTTTCAGTTAAGGTTAACAATGATCTCTGACTACCACAAGTAAAACTAATGTTCAGGTGAAACTGAAATAAACATCTGTCACTCAGCACACACACACACACACAAACATACATACACACACACACACATTGTCTGATACGTATTACTCCTGGCTTCTTCATTTTCTGGAGGATGGAGGAATGATAAGAAAGTATGTTCATGATCAACATCATGCCTTTTCCTTCATTTTTTTTGTCTTGTCTTCTTCCCTAGAGATGGAAGGTCTTTCTATTTCTCCCTCTGACAGAAACTGCTTTGGTTCATTCCCTTCTTCTACTTTACACAGCATTCACTTTCTCCTTTGCTTGGATGAAGTAGCAAAAGTGTTGTAGGGAAAGAAACTCATAAAGGAGTACCTCTCAAGATGCACTGAGAAGTATTTTTTAAATATGACCTCTGGTATACATATAGACTGCTCTATACATTTTAATATCTAGTGATCTTTCTAAGTTAGCTCCCCGAATTTTAATTTTATCTTCCTGGTTACACTGTTATGTACCTGAGAGCTAGGTTGGGTTGATCTCTTACACATCATTCCCATAACATGTAACAAACACCAACTAGTCAATGTATATTTTGCTTATTGTTTGAAGAACGTTAATCACAGATCACTTTGAATACAGACTAAAGTATGGGTAATGGTCTACGATGAGATGATTCTCCTTCCCACTTGTTTTTGAAAGTTTAGTCAATCCTACTAAAAAGTTTGCCCATAGTCAACGTTAAGTTCGCCACTTTGCCTTTCCGTACTATAAATGTTTTCAGCTATGGAAAGTCATCATAGGCACCCTCTACTTAAAGACCATGCATATCATAAATAACTTCAAAATGTTTATGGGAAGATGATCAATAAAATGGAATAATGTGTGAGCATATGAGTGAAAAAGCTATTCATGATCTGAATCTTCATGTTTCAAGAAATTCTTGGAGAAAACACTGTTTCTATCATAAGAACCCTAGCTCCCTCCTTTGAAATGTAAGTTAAGGGAAGCTTTATTTAAATCTAAATTTAATTTATTTAAATCAATTTAAATCTAAGATGAAATCAAAGGATGAGTGTAGACAAATGGAGTAATATGTGTGAGGATTTAATGTGTGTGTGTGTGTGTGTGTGTGTGTGNAGAAGGCTGAACACCAAAGAATTGATGCTTTTGAATTGTGCTGGAAGAGGCTCTTGAAAGTTTCTTGGACAGCAAGGAGATCAGTCCAGTCAATCCTAAAAGAAATCAACCCTGAATATTCACTGGAAGGACTGATGTTGAAGCTGAAGTTCCAAAACTCTGGCCACTTGATGTGAAAAGCTGACTACTTGGGAAAGACCCTGATGCTGGGAAAGATTGAAGGCAAAAGGAGAAGGGGTGGCAGAGGATGAGATGGTTAGACAGAATCACTGACTCGGTGGACGTGAAAACGGGGGAGATAATGAGGGACAGAGGACCATGGTGCTCTGCAGTCCCTTGGGTAGCAAAGACTCAGACTTAGTGACTGAGCAACAACAGCAATAACTCTCCTTTACGGGAGAACATAAAGGGATAAATCTATAAGGAGTAAGTGAAATTAAAGTCACCATTAAACAAACATGTCAGTAATATTTGTGAAATCTGTCTCCCTACTTACATGTTGTTCAAACCATCAGTTGATGCTAAAATTAATGATTGATGAGAAATAGGATATTTGTATAATTTAAAGTATTTCCTCACAAAATACTTATTAATTATGAAGGGGAAAATATTAACATTGAACAGAGAAGACTCACAGATACCATTTAGCCATGTGATTAGAGTTAACATTGCCAATAACAAGATATAATGCCATAATTTATTCCAGTATATGATGTACGGAGAAGGACATATGGAGAAGGCACTGGTGACCCACTCCAGTACTCTTGCCTGGAAAATCCCATAGGCGGAGGCGCCTGGTAGGCTGCAGTCCATGGGGTTGTGAAGGGTCAGACACAACTGAGCGACTTCACTTTCACTTTTCCCTTTCATGAATTGGAGAAGGAAATGGCAACCTACTCCAGTGTTCTTGCCTGGAGAATCCCAGGGACAGGGGAGCCTGGTGGGCTGCCATCTGTGCGGTCGCACAAAGTCGGACATGACTGAAGCAACTTAGCAGCAGCAGCATCAGAGAGGGACATAGCATCAGTTCTGCTATATTTTTGCCAAAACGTTAACAACAATCTAATTATGAGAAAGCACTAGAGAAACACAAATTGAAGGATGTTCTAAAAAATAACTGGCATGAGTTCTTCAAATGTGTCAAGAACATGAAATACTGAGGAACTATCACAGATTGAAGAATCCCCAAAAGCAGGTAAATCCAATATGGGACCTTGGATTGAATCTTGGGCCAGAGAAAAGGATATTAGTGGAATAACTGGTAAAATTCTAATAAGACTTTCATATTGGTTAGTAATATGACATCATTGTTGATTTCCTACTTTTTAAAATTGAAGTATAGTTGACTTATGCTATTATTTCATTTTAGGTGTACAATATAGAGATTTGATATCTTTATAAAGTAACTACAAATGAAGTAATTGAAAAGTATTGGCTTATTGCCTGTGCTGTACAAATATATCCTTGTGACTTATTTATTTTATACCTAGTAGTTTGTACCTCTTAATTCCTTTCACATATTTTGGTCCTTCCCCACCCCTCTCCCCTCTGATAACCACTAACTTGTTATCTGCATCTGTCTGCTTCTGTTTTGTCATATTTATTCATCTGTTTTATTTTTGAGTTTAAACATATAAAATTTCTTGGTTTTAATATTTGAACAATAGTTATATAAGATGTAAAATTGTGGGAAACTGGGAAGAGGGTGAATGAGAATTCTTCGTATGATCTGTGCAACTTTTCTGGATGTCTAAATTAAAATTTTTACACTTTTCCCTAGTGATCATCTAAGACAATCCATGTATTTTTAAAGGATATTTCAATATGCATCAAAGTTAGCCAGTTTCAGTGGTGTGAAAAATGGTTTCAGTTAAGGTTAACAATGATCTCTGACTACCACAAGTAAAACTAATGTTCAGGTGAAACTGAAATAAACATCTGTCACTCAGCACACACACACACACACAAACATACATACACACACACACACATTGTCTGATACGTATTACTCCTGGCTTCTTCATTTTCTGGAGGATGGAGGAATGATAAGAAAGTATGTTCATGATCAACATCATGCCTTTTCCTTCATTTTTTTTGTCTTGTCTTCTTCCCTAGAGATGGAAGGTCTTTCTATTTCTCCCTCTGACAGAAACTGCTTTGGTTCATTCCCTTCTTCTACTTTACACAGCATTCACTTTCTCCTTTGCTTGGATGAAGTAGCAAAAGTGTTGTAGGGAAAGAAACTCATAAAGGAGTACCTCTCAAGATGCACTGAGAAGTATTTTTTAAATATGACCTCTGGTATACATATAGACTGCTCTATACATTTTTATATCTAGTGATCTTCCTAAGTTAGCTCCCCGAATTTTAATTTTATCTTCCTGGTTACACTGTTATGTACCTGAGAGCTAGGTTGGGTTGATCTCTTACACATCATTCCCATAACATGTAACAAACACCAACTAGTCAATGTATATTTTGCTTATTGTTTGAAGTTCGTTAATCACAGATCACTTTGAATACAGACTAAAGAAGTATGGGTAATGGTCTACGATGAGATGATTCTCCTTCCCACTTGTTTTTGAAAGTTTAGTCAATCCTACTAAAAAGTTTGCCCATAGTCAACGTTAAGTTCGCCACTTTGCCTTTCCGTACTATAAATGTTTTCAGCTATGGAAAGTCATCATAGGCACCCTCTACTTAAAGACCATGCATATCATAAATAACTTCAAAATGTTTATGGGAAGATGATCAATAAAATGGAATAATGTGTGAGCATATGAGTGAAAAAGCTATTCATGATCTGAATCTTCATGTTTCAAGAAATTCTTGGAGAAAACACTGTTTCTATCATAAGAACCCTAGCTCCCTCCTTTGAAATGTAAGTTAAGGGAAGCTTTATTTAAATCTAAATTTAATTTATTTAAATCAATTTAAATCTAAGATGAAATCAAAGGATGAGTGTAGACAAATGGAGTAATATGTGTGAGGATTTAATGTGTGTGTGTGTGTGTGTGTGTGTGTGTGTGTGCGTGTGTGTGTGTGTGCTAAGTCATGTCTAATTTTTTTGTGACCCCACAGACTGTAGACTGCCAGGCTCCTCTGTCCATGGAATTTTCCAGGCAAGAATACTGAAGTGGGTTGCCATTTCCTTCTCCAGGGGGTCTTCCTGACCCAGGGATCGAACCTGCATCTTCTGCTTGGTAGATGGATTCGTTACCACTAAGTCATAGAAATATTTAACCATTATAAACAGCACTACTTATCAAGAAGAAGAAACTGCCATTATTATGTTTATAGACTTAAACTTAGGAAGAGATGGTTTGTTCCTTACCATGAAGAATGAAAAGTATAAGGAAGAGTTATGATTAAAATAAGGAAAGATGTTTGGACAGGCCAAACGGTCTTCCGAAGGTTATACATAGTAAAGATGCTAGGCTAGGGTTTGAATCCAAGCATTCTAGTTCTAGAGTGCACGCTCAAACATTAACTTATTGAACATATGTAGATAAAGCCATTCTAGGGCTCAGAGGAGATACACCCCTCATTATTTAAGAGAAGTCTCAGCTTGTGCTACTGTGGTGTGAGGGTCAACTTAAATCTGTTGGCAGATTCAAACAGCATTGATCGTTTATTTCTAACAAGTTGTATTCACATCCAAGAGAGACAGTTTCCCATCAGTAGGCAATAGCTATAGTGCACCTGTTCAAAGAGGCAGTTTCAGTGAAATGGGTCTGAGGTGTGCTGGGCAGAGTGACTCTCAGCCAACTCCAGAGGTGCAGGGTCATGTTGACTTTAGTATATAGGATACCTTAGAAATCGGAATAGTCTGTATTGTTCCTCAGATTTGGGTCTGCCTACTTTAGATAAGACCAATCAAAACAATGGGAAGTCTTAGGAGGATATTTCAGGTATGATCATTCTGGGCCAATTTCTGGGAAATAGCATGGGATCTAGAGTCATATTCAAAATGTAGAACATCATGCTATTATTTCTTTTAAGTAATTTTCCTGTTTAAATAGTCATGTTTTGCTCTTCAAGTTTCTTGCTGAAAGTGGTTGATGTGTGTCTGAATAATACAAACAACTTTAAAAAGTAATTTGTTTACATTAATAATTCATGCATTGCAGGTGTGTGTGAGAAGATGGTAAAGAAAACTAAGTTAGTAAGAAGTTTTTAGGTTTAGGAATTCAACAACAGGATAAATATCTATTGTAATGCTTAGCCATAATGCTTAACAATCTACTGTGGAATCCTCCCAAAGTGTAGTCTCATCTCTAGTTACTGTGTCCAGGTTTGGTTTAGGTTCAAGAACTCAGGTTCATTGCTTTTCAGGTCAAATGTCTGACCCCTTTTGATAGGAGCATTAGAAAATCTTCACATTTGGTTAAACATAGATAGTACTAATGGAGCATGGCCATGTAATGGTGTGGCAAGGAAAGTGGAAACCTATTCAAGATCTATTCAAGAGATTTTATAAACACACTTCAAAGATTGCATGTCTAAAATATCTTAGAGCCCAGTAATAAAAGATGATGGAAAGTCTTAGGCTGTTCCCTTNGCATGGCCATGTAATGGTGTGGCAAGGAAAGTGGAAACCTATTCAAGATCTATTCAAGAGATTTTATAAACACACTTCAAAGATTGCATGTCTAAAATATCTTAGAGCCCAGTAATAAAAGATGATGGAAAGTCTTAGGCTGTTCCCTTATTTATGAAAACTAGTGCTTGCCAAATTTCATACCCCTACTCCTGTGGCATTCTCCCCAAATAAATTTTTCTTTGTTCCTATGTTCATTCATTCAAAGGTAATTCAGTACCACTGTCATTACATACATTCTTGCAAAAATTTGGGGAGATGGATGTGTATTTTGAGGTTGAGTTTCAAAAATGATGGAATNGAACAACCTAAGTTTGTCCACACCTTTTCTCCACCTTGGAGTCCATAAACTGGAAATGCCTTTGGGATAACCTATAAGAGCACATAGATAGCATCACCGACTCAATGGACATGAGTCTGAGCAAACTCCAGGAGATAGTGAAGGACAGGAAGTTTGGCCTGCTGCTGTCCCTGGGGTCGCAAATAATTGGACAATGACTTAGTGACTGAACAAAAATAAGAATGCAACAAAAACTCTTAAGTGCTAATGCTTATGTACAACTTTACTGCCATGTGGGTAAGTACTGGAAAGATGCTTAGTGGCAGATAAACTAGTGAGATAGAACCAGCTTTGTGTTCTGCCATTCCTTGTCTTTAATNAAAAACTCTTAAGTGCTAATGCTTATGTACAACTTTACTGCCATGTGGGTAAGTACTGGAAAGATGCTTAGTGGCAGATAAACTAGTGAGATAGAACCAGCTTTGTGTTCTGCCATTCCTTGTCTTTAATATATGTCATATAACTTAATGCCACTTTTGTGTGAATTAGATAAATGACTCTTCTATGAAAGACAGAAAGATAAATATTCTTCTGTATGTCGTTCTTGAGGTCTCAGTTATCATAGATTTACAGAGCTTTTACAAACTGACTCTGCTGTGTATTTATTCTCAGGGAAAATAAATAATATAATGCCACCAACCTGCTATTTTTACTCAGAAACATACCGTGAAGATCTTTTATCAGTGCACAGATTTCTGCATCATTTATTTTGACTGTTGCACACTGTTTCATAGTGTGGATAGGTGACAATTTGCTTACCACACTTGATAGACATTTAAGTTATTTACAATTTTGTGCTCTAAACAATGATTATGGTGAAATCTTCATACAGATCCTCTTGTGTATATGTGTGGCTTTTTATTTAGAATGGATTAAAATAAAGTTTACTGCTTCTTACAGATTCTGCCAAATCTACCTTATGTGGGTCCTACTGCAGTGACTAGAGTCCCTCTAAGAAGAGAAATCTGGACTGAGACACAGGAAGAATGCCACATGACTCCAGAGGTAGAGACCGCAGTGATATATCTACAGGACAAGGAATCCCAAGGACTGGAAGCACTAGAAGTCAGGCAGAGGCAAGGAAGAATCATTCCCGAGAGCTGCCAGAGAGAGCCTGGCTCTGACAACATCTTGATTTTGGACTTCTAGCTTCTAGAATTGTGAGACGATAAATATCCATTGCTTTGAATCATTCACATTGGTAGTAATATGTTATGGTGGGCTGCCGTCTATGGGGTCACACAGAGTCGGACACAACTGAAGTGACTTAGCAGCAGCAACAGCAATATGTTATGGCAGTCCTAGGAAACTGATACAATGGTCATCATTTCTGGATAGAATTGTATTGTAGTCCAAGGCCCCAAAGAGAACATCTTAGGTACTAGTAATAGAGTGTGTTTTCCATTTTGTTTCTATGTAAGCGAAGCCATAAAAGATGTGTGTTTGTGAATAATGAGAGTAAAATGTTGAATTCTGACACACATAAATGTTAGTTAGAACAGAAATTTGGAGATAAGGAAGTTTCAAGGAAAACATTTACTTCACAAGCAAATGTCAAAAGAACTTCAATATTCAAACTATAAAAATACATTAGAAAATATCTGTAAATTTAGGTCAGGAATATATGTGATCCATAGAAATAAAGGTTAATTGTTCTAATTTTAAAAAGTGAGTACTGTAAGTTCTAATGCTAATAAGGATTTTGTACACAACGTGACAAAAAGAGTTTGTCTGTTATTTGTAGCTCTGTATTGACATTTTAAAAATCACTGAAGCTGAGCTTTACTTTCAATTGACTGTTTTAAAAGATTATTATATTTTTTCACTGAATCATTAAGGTCTAAAAAGCTGCCATGGGCCATTCTTTAATTACATGTCATAAATGCAATTCTACTGTTACTGAAGTAAATAACTACACTGTCTTATGACTGACAATGTCAATATTTGAATGACCCTCATTACTTCTGAAAGATTGATGTTGTTGGGTTTGTAAAGACACCAATTTAAAGAAGCAATACTCTTTTACTGGTTACTAGAGTGTGTTAGTAGCTATCAACAAGAAAGTAACTAGAAAGGGAATTTATTATTTATTTTCAGAGTGCACAGAATATTCCAATTTTTTATGATCATATGTAGCCATATTGGGTAATCTTATCCAGTTCTAACTATAAAATTTTCATATTTAGGATTGTTTCTATTTGCCTAAAAATTCATGTGAGATGGACCACAATTGTACTTTGCTTCAGGTACTTTTAACTTTTTCTTCACAATTCATCTCAGCCATAAAACTCATTAATCAAATTAGATGGGAGAAGACAAGCTTCCCATGGCTTGATCTTAACTTGTATTCATGATGATTAATCATTGCACAATAGCGGTGAGGTCACTGGAAACATGTCATTCTCAAAGTCTACCTTTTAAGTTCAAAGAAAGGAGTAAAGTAGTAATAGTCTAGCAAGAAGACCTATAAAAATGGCTCAATAATAAGAAACTCTAACATTTTCTTTACAATGTATCAGTGATTAATAGTTTTCTTTTAAAAATTAATCTATTTATTTTAATTAAAGGATAATTATTTTATAATATTATATGGTTTTTGCCATACATCAACATGAATCAGCCACAGGTATATATGTGTCTGTCTTAATTTCTTAGGATTTTTAGCTATTTTTTTCTACCAAGATACTTATCACTTTTAGATGTTTTTATAAAAGTTTTACATATGTGTATCCAATTTATTAAAATAATTTTTACATAATTCCACAGGAAGAAGTTTTACTATAAAAGTGATTCTGGTCCATATTTCTTACATTTGTGTAGCACTTACAGATTTCAAAGTGCTAATCACTCTATTCTCAGTTTTTCTGTTCTTTTACTTTTTGTTGAGAGATCTAAGAGAGTAACATTCATAGATGAGAAATGATTTTGAATAGACATGAAATTGACCACAGGCTGAATTACTTAAAATTTCTAACATAATAAGATACATAATAAATCAAAAGGTACAGATGATGCACTTAACATCCATGCATTTTACTATATGTAAGGTTAATTACAATTTTAAAAAATCTACCCAAGATGTTTTACCAATTAACAATTCTAAACAAAACTTGGATATGCAAAAATGAGATATTAAAATTTACAAATTTTACATTTATTATATATTCCCATTAAATACTTTGAATATGATGGTTTGATTTTCTTGCAGCATATGTCATTCTGAAATAATAAAATGAGACATTTGCTTGCACAATAGCAATTACTGCAATTATTTTCATGGAGAGGTTCAGGGATATAAGGACCTTTGCTATGTGGTACTTAGGACCTCTCTAACTTATTTTTCATGTCTTCTCTGGATGCTCTTAAATTACCAACTACATTCTTACATTCATTTATTCTTTCTACATCATCACGTACCTTAACATTACAAAGAAACTTTCTATGCAATAACCTTGTCTTCAATCACTCACCTTCCAGGCACTCTCCATTCCCACAACTCCACTGAGATTGCAGCCCAATATTCTCAGTTCAGAGGGATCCTTCTCATTCTATACCTTGTTTTATCCCTCAGCAGAATTCAATGGGAATGGCTCTTCTCTCCTTAAAAAATTTCATCCCCACCATCACACCACTTTGTCTTGATTTTCCTTTTCTCCATTCCTTCTCATTATATTTTACTAGCTCCTCTTGGACTGCAAGGAGATCCAACCAGTCCATTCTGAAGGAGATCAGCCCTGGGATTTCTTTGGAAGGAATGATGCTAAAGCTGAAACTCCAGTACTCTGGCCACCTCATTCGAAGAATTGACTCATTGGAAAAGACTCTGATGCTGGGAGGGACTGGGGGCAGGAGGAGAATGGGACGACCGAGGATGAGATGGTTGAATGGCATCACTGACTCGATGAACGTGAATCTGAGTGAACTCTGGGAGTTGGTGATGAACAGGGAGGCCGGGCGTGCTGCGATTCATGGGGTCGCAGAGTCAGACACGACTGAGCAACTGAACTGAACTGAACTGAACTACTTCTTTTGTCAGTTTAGGGTGACATCTGCTACTCAATCATCTGACAGCTCCATCTTGGGACTTCTCCCATCATTTCATGGACTTTGGAGACAGATATCCTTTGTTTGAATCCCAGACTTAGCACTTACTAGCTGTGTGACTTTGGACAAGTCTTTTATTCTTTTTGTGTTTCAGTTTTATCATCTCTAAAATGGAAGCAATAAATAGTACCTACTTCATAGAGTTATTGTATTAAATGAGATCATAGAAACAAAATGCTTACAATAGTGCCTGGCACTTAATACTATCTCCATGTTGATAAACACAAAATTTATATTTATTCTAAACACTGCATGTGGATTTCCAACAAATATTTTAATTGCCAATTTGATATTTCCACTTGCATGTCTAAAAGGCACGTCAAAACTTACATGTAAAAAATGGAAATCTTGACATCTTTCTTTCAAACCGATTTCACTCTCTGTTTTGACCATATCATCATCAATTCAATTGCTCAAGTAAAAAGTTTTGGAACAATCCTTCACTCCTTATTTTCTCTTTCACATTCAATTCTTATTTGTTCTATCCTAGTAAATAGTTTAAATCCGTCCCTTTTTCTGAATCTTCTTTGCAATCAGCCTAGTCAAAGAGATCATCACTTATGTGTTTTATGGACTAGCAAGTCCTTGCATTCCTCTCTTGCTCTTTTGCAATTAATCTTTACCTATCAGCTCAAATAATCCCTCAGAAACATAAATTATATTATATAACTTCATGCCGAGCACATGAATATTTCAATAAATATTTGTTGAATGAATAAATTGATATGATATTAATTGGGTGGCATAGAACCTCAACAGTTTAAGAAAAGCAGATAATTGTCTTAAGAACTTACTGTGAATTAATACTACAGGGTACTATGAGAGAGAATAACTAGGAAGTGGTAGACATATGTAAAACCCAGTGAGTAGGTGTATTTTAAATTGACACTTGTAGACTGAGAAGGATCTGCTGTGGCGATGCGCTGTGTGCTTAGTTGCTCAGCTGTGTCCAACTCTTTGTGACCCTATGGACTGCCAGGCCCCTTGTCCATGGGGGTACTGGAGTGGGTTGCCATGCCCACCTCCAAGGGATCTTCCCAACCCAGGGATTAAACTCAGGTCTCATACATTGCAGGTGGGTTCTTTACCACTGAGCCACTAGGAAGCCCAAGAATACTGGAGTGGGTAGCCTATCCCTTCTCCAGGGGAACTTCCTGACCCAGATATCAAACAGGGGTCTCCTGAATTGCGGGCAGATTCTTTACCAGCTGACCTACTAGGAAAGCCCCCTATGGTGATAGTTGTATACAAGAATTCCAGGCAGAGGATCTCTGGAAGAAAAAGGACCTGTCTTGGGCTTCCCTGGTGGCTCAGTGGTAAAGAATTCACCCGCCAATGCAGGAGACATGGGTTTGATCCCTGGTCCAGGAAGATTCCACGTACCGTGGAGCAACTAAGCCCTTATGCCCCAAGTGCTGAACCTGTGCTCTTGAACTTGTGAACAGCAACTACTGAGCCTAGAGCCCATGCTCTGCAATAAGAGAAGCCAGGACAATGAAGAGCCCCTCCACTGCAAGTAGAGAGTAGCCCTGCCTACTACAACTAGAGAAAAAACCTGCGTAGCAACAAAGACCTAGCACAGTCAGAAATATATAAACAAGTAAATATTTTTTTTAAAGGTCTTGCCTCTTTCACAAAACTCAGATGTCCAACGTGTCTGGATCTTTAAAGGTACTTGAGAGATTAAGCAGGGAACAGATCTTACTAGGACTGTTGTCTGGTAGTGGGTGGTGATTTTTTATTAGCTATAATAAAATGACTGGACAGTTTTAAACAGGGGTATTACACAACCCAATTTATGTTTGCAAAGATAAGGACAGGCTTCTGTGTGGAAGGACTGGAAGGAAATTGTGCAAACAAGGTTGCTGCTGGAGAAGAGGCGAGCAGAGAGGATGGTTACGTGGACATACACTGTAGAGATAAAATCAGGTATCAAGATGACCTGTTAATGTATGGCCATTTAGAATGGGGAAAGGAAGCAAGTAGAATGAGTGCTGGGTCTCTAGCTTGAACTACTGGGTGGATATTGATGCTAGTTTATGAACTGGATGGTGGAAGGTTATAGATTTGGCCTTGGAGTTTTAAATGGGATGTTTGCATTAGAGTTATAAATTTGAAAATAATCAACATTTTGATGGCATTTATGACCAAGAGAATAACTGAGATGGTCTAGAAAAAAAGGATGGAGAATAAAAAAGGAACTCCAGTTTTTAAAGCCTGACAGAAAGAAAGGGGCTATTGAGGGTGCTACCACATTTGCCATATTATTTTTTTACATCTATTTCTTGCATAGTAACTCCTCCACAATCGGTCTGACAAGCTTCTATTCATCATCTGTAACATAATGCTACCTCTCATTTAATAATGATCATTATTTAACCAACATTTACCAAGTGATTATTAAATACCAAATGTACTTTAATATGTGTATTGAATGCATTATTCCATTAACCCACATTATAACAGCTTTGAGGTAGATATTATACTATTTTACAGCTGAGAAACCTAAAGTAACTTACAACTGATTACCAATGGAACTGGGAGTTGATCCCAGACTGTTAGCAGTTACAGACTATAGGTGTAATTTCTACACTGTATCATTTCATATATAGTTAGCATTTTATTTTCCTAGTGTATTGTATTTTGTATATAAATATAAGCATAAATATAAAAATAATCAGGAATCTAAACAAAAAATTAAATTATATTTTCTTTGTATTTCTCCTTTACTAAAATATGAGGATGTTGAAAGTAGAATTCATGGATTTNATATATAGTTAGCATTTTATTTTCCTAGTGTATTGTATTTTGTATATAAATATAAGCATAAATATAAAAATAATCAGGAATCTAAACAAAAAATTAAATTATATTTTCTTTGTATTTCTCCTTTACTAAAATATGAGGATGTTGAAAGTAGAATTCATGGATTTTATAGTTTTCAGGCCAACCATAGTGTCTCATCTACAATAGACCTAACCAAATATTTGCCTGGTTAAATGAATATAGATCCTGAAATTTTAGAGCCAATTATTTCAAACTTTCAAGTTCTTATATTTAATATCTTGTTTATATATCTATACATTCACTTGCTCAGTGTTAAAGACAGAATTCAGTTTTCATAAATGGAATTTTGAATCTAAGCTCTCAGTGAGTTTATTAGACCTAAGCTTTGCTGTGTGCATCTTATCCCTACTAAAGTTACTTTTTCCAAGATTACATCACCAAAATATCATGCTGGTTGTTTATTAAATTATTTTATGTAATTTGTTCTAAGTTGTTATTTCATGTAATTTGCTCAAGCCTATTTTTTTTT
>SJYW01010881.1:249497-261213 GCA_006410735.1 Raphicerus campestris
TGTTCTAAGTTGTTATTTCATGTAATTTGCTCAAGCCTATTTTTTTTTCTGGATTCCCCACCATTTTGAAGTAGTCTTCTATTACTAAGAATTTAATTTCATGCTGCTCTCAAGTATCTTGAATGGAGACCAAAATGTGTGTGACTTCTGGAATGGTAAAATACTAATTTTGTATAATTCACCAAAGATAACTGTGTTAAATGTTCTTTGCTGTAAAATGCAGTAGAAAAAAGATAAAGAAATATTCTTTTAAGTAATATTAATTCAGCAAACTACCTTTTATTGTTAGAATTATGAAAGAATATAGCTTAAAATTGACTAGAATTATTATTGAATTAAAAAATAAATTGTCTCTTTTTAACAATGACTGGATTCTGCTTCAGAAGAGTTGACATCATTAAAATATTTCACTTTGTCAGGCAGTTTGCAGTTTCTGTTATTAAGAAGCTTTCATTGCTTTGACACACTTTAAAAATGCATACTGTTTTCAAAATAACTGAACTCAAAACACTTTAAAACAAAATGTTTCCATGCAATACAATATCACAGAGTCCCCAGACTATATCTATTATTTCAAATGTATAAAGCAACAACTTTTTTCACTTTAATTGCAGGACAGTTTTGCTTCCCTCTTCTCCCCCAGGTATTGCAACTATCTAAACTAGAAATCATAGTTAGGCTATTTTTGGATATAGGGAGAAATCATTAAAGGCAATTTCTTACTCTTTCAAATGGTTTTCATTTGGAAATAAATTTTAAGTTGAACAATCTCCTTATTTTTACCTAGTCTCCATTTTTAATACCTGAGTGTATCCAGTTGGCAGTCAAACTTCCACTTATTCAATCAAAAAACAAATCAGCCACAACCTAACCATTTTCTAAGTACACTTAGTGCCTTCCAGGAGGTGAGTTACTCCAGATTTCCAGTAGCCTCTAAATAATTACACCTCAGCTAGTTTTATCACCAGGGATATTGGAAGTCATTACGTGATTTTATATTTTGCAGTTTAATGTGACTGATTATTTTGCCACCATGTTGAATCTTTATCATTAACTCTCCTATACAATGCATAGATGGGCAAATGCCTTTACATTTCCTAACATTACTTGCTGTTCTAGATTTTTCATTTCTTTTGCTTTTGTACAATTTCTCATCCTTGTTATGAACTATAGCCTCCCCATTTGCACAATCTATTGCTCTGCTTTTAACTGGAATCTTTATTATTACTAACTATTCAGCAAAAATTTTGGCGTTATAGAATCAATTATCTTTTCCACCTACTTAATATCTTCAGACCTATTTTTATTACCAACATTACCTTAAATAATATCTACCTTCCATGTGTTATAGCTTCCATGGTGGCTCAGATAGTAAAGAATCTTTCTGCAATGGAGAAGACCCAGGTTCAATAGCTAGGTCAGGAGAATCCTGTGGTGAAGGGGTTGGCTACCCACTCCAGTATTCTTGTCTGGATGATTCCATGGACAGAAGAGCCTGGTGTGTTACAGTCCATAGGGTCACCAAGAGTCGAGCACAACTGAGTGATTAATGCTTTCACTTCCCATGTGTTATACTCCATGTTTGAGGTGGACAGCTATATTTAAGGATATTATTAACCATATATACAAAGTCCACTACAATGAAATATTAGCTAATTTCTTCCTGAGCCACATCAGTAAAATTACATTTTTATTTTTCAGAAAGCTTTTTATTTCACACTGAATTTTCACTGCAGTGAAATGAGAAATTTGTATAGCCTTTAAAATCCAAGCTTATGTATTCTCATCATACATGTGCTTAGTCGCTTAGGCATGTCCAACTCTTTGTGACCCCATGAACTGTAGCCTGCCAGGCTCCTCTCTCCATGGGATTCTCCAGGCAGGAATACTGGAGTGGGTTGCCCTGCTCTTCTCCATGTCCTCATCATACATAGATTGCAAAGTATGTCATTTCCTATTTTTAAGATAAAAGGCACTTGAAGTATATTTTGCTCTATACTACCCTCCAATCACTGCAGATGGTGATTGCAACCAAGAAATTAAAAGATGCTTACTCCTTAGAAGGAAAGTTGTAACTAACCCAGATAGCATATTCAAAAGCAGAGACATTACTTTGCCAACAAAGGTCCATCTAGTCAAGGTTATAGTTTTCCCAGTAGTCATGTATGAATGTGAGAGTTGGACTGTGAAGAAAGCTGAGCATCGAAGAATTGATGCTTTTGAAGTTTGGTGTTGGAGAAGACTCTTGTGAGTCCTATGGACTGCAAGGAGATCCAACCAGTCCATTCTGAAGGAGATCAGTCCTGGGTGTTCATTGGAAGGAATGATGCTAAAGGTGAAACTCCAGTACTTTGGCCACCTCATGTGAAGAGTTGACTCATTGGAAAAGACTCTGATGCTGGGAGGGATTGGGGGCAGGAGGCAAAGGGGACGACAGAGGATGACATGGCTGGATGGCATCACTGACTCGATGGACATGAGTCTGAGTGAACTCCGGGAGTTGGTGATGGACAGGGAGGCCTGGCATGCTGTGATTCATGGGTTCGCAGAGTCGGACACAAGTGAGCCACTGAACTGAACTGAACCCTCCATTCGTTAAGTAATAATTATTTTTATGTATCCTGTTTGTATCCTTTTCTATTCTTGCCTTTTGCCCTAGCTTGTTATGTGGAGATTAACTTGCCTTTTGGGAAGGTTGAGATCAGCTGCTAGTGTCCAGTAGGTGTTCTGTAGGAGTTGTTCCACATGCAGATGTATTTTTGATGCATTTGTGGGGAGGAAGTTCAATTCAGTCATTCAGTCACGTCCTACTCTTTGCCACACCATGGACTGCAGCACACCAAGCTTCCCTCTCCATCACCAACTCCAGGAGTTTGCTCAAACTCATGTTCATCAAGTCAATGATGCCATCCAACCATTTCATCCTCAGTTGTTCCCTNGTGTTCTGTAGGAGTTGTTCCACATGCAAATGTATTTTTGATGCATTTGTGGGGAGGAAGTTCAGTTCAGTCATTCAGTCATGTCCTACTCTTTGCCACACCATGGACTGCAGCACACCAAGCTTCCCTCTCCATCACCATCTCCAGGAGTTTGCTCAAACTCATGTTCATCAAGTCAATGATGCCATCCAACCATTTCATCCTCAGTTGTTCCGTATTCCAACTGCCTTCAATCTTTCCCAGTATTAGGGTCTTTTCTGATAAGTCAGTTCTTCCCATCAGGCGGCCAAAGTATTGGAGGTTCAGCTTCAGCATCAGTACTTCCAGTGAATATTCAGGACTGATTTCCTTTAGGATTGACTGGTTAAATCTCCTTGCAGTCCAAGGAACTCTCAAGGGTCTTCTCCAAAGACAGTTCAAAAACATCAGTTCTTTGGCACTTAGCTTTCCTTATGGTCCAGCTCTCACATCCATATTGAAAAAACCATAGCTTTGTTTGCTCATGGACTTTCATCAGCAAAGTAACATCTCTGCTTTTTAATATGCTGTCTAGGTTGGTCATAACTTTTTTCCAGGAAGCAAGTGTCTTAATTTCATGGTTGCAATCACCATCTGCAGTGATGTTGGAACCCAAGGAAAGGAAGTCTCTCACTGTTTCCATTGTTTCCCCAATTATTTGCCATGAAGTGATGGGACAGGGTGCCTTGATTTTTGTGTTTTGAATGTTGAGTTTTAAGTCAACCTTTTCACTCTCCTCTTTCACTTTCATCAAGAGGCTCTTCAGTTCCTCTTTGCTTTCTGCCATTAGGGTGGTGTCATCTGTGTATCTGAGGTTATTGATATTTCTCCCGGCAATCTTAATTCCAGCTTGTGCTTCATTCAGCCTGGCATTTCTCATGATGTACTCTGCATATATAGGTTAAATAAGCAGGGTGACAATATACAGCCTTGATGTACTCCTTTTCCTATTTGGAACCAGTCTGTTGTTTCATATCCAATTCTAACTGTTGCTTCTTGACCTGCATACAGGTTTCTCAAGAGGCAGGTCAGGTGGTCTGGTATTCCCATCTCTTTCAGAATTTTCCACAATTTATTGTGATCCACACAGTCAAAGGCTTTGGTTTAGTCAATAAAGCAGAAGTAGATGTGGGGAGGATGGTGACCTCCAAATCTTACTCCCTCACCATCTGGAAGGTCCTCCCTCATTTTCCTTTTTAAACAGCTATTTATTATAAAATCTTTTCCTCAGCCATCCTCTCTTTTCTTTTATAAAAGAATTATGCACTTAAACATTTAATTTATTTATTTTTGGCTGTGCTGGGTCTTCATTGCTGTGCATGGGCTTTTCTCTAGATGTGGCGAGCAGGGGCTACTCTCTAGCTGTGTGCACAGGTTTCTCACTGAGGTGGCTTCTCTTGTTGCAGAGCACACATTCCATAGTTGTGCCTTGCAGACTCTAGAGTGAGGCCTCAGTAGCTGTGGCATACGGGTTTAGTTGCCTGGCTGCAATCTTCCCTTATCAGGGATTGAACCTGTGCCTCCTGCTTTGGCAGGTGGGTTCTTTATTACTGAGCCACCAGGGAAGTCTCTCTCTTTTCTTTTAAAGCTTGCTTCCTCCTATCTGCATTATCTCTGTGTACAGTTATCATGCCTATGGATATAATCTCCAAATCACTATCACCTGGTCTAAATGCTAGATGTTCTTCTTTAGTTATTTGCTGAATATATCAATATGACATATTTACTCAAAATCCCTAATTCATTAAAGCCTTTAAGGTCTTCCCTATTTTCCTATAACTTGAATGCTATTTATATTTCACAGTAAGTAGCCCCTTTATGCATTCGACACTCTTGGTCAAATGTAACAGTTTCACCTTTCTCTAAATGAGTCATTTACTTTCTGTTTGCTCATACACCACCTTCTCCTTCTGAAACACTTTAAAACTCTTCTGGCTCTTCATGGGTGAGTGCATGTGCCTCCTACCTTGAATTCTTCCTGTTCAGGATGCAACACCTATTTCTTCTGAACTTTCAGTATTTCCTTAGCTTTTCCATGTTGGTGACCTATGTTCAATGCCCACATTCTATTGATAATTTAACTATTTGTGATCAGCCTCTGAACAAGTGATTCCTAGAGTCTAGAACAGGAATTTTCTTACCCAAGTTTATATCCCTCTAAAGCATCTGGCACAGTGCTTTTGCATCTCCTATAGAGACATTTAATATAAACAGGCAGGATACATAAATACTCAGTTTTCCACATACCAATACTTTAGCATTTAGATTAGAAAAACTGAATTTGTTTTCTCTCTCATTCCCACTTAATGCTCTTTCTATATATTCCTCCAAATTTGTTATTCTTTATTCATTCTTTTCCCTCTTAGCAATAAGGATACTGTCAAAAATACATGAACACCTATTGCCCTTTCCATTACAAAATCCTGGGTATAAATATGCAGTTAATTGATTGTATTACCCAATTCTCCAATACATTCTTAACTAATTGCTTATAACCTACTGAGTTCTGGGAAGATATGGGCTATATCTGCACTCTGTTCTGTACAATAATAGATGAAAGTCTAATTTAAAGAGTTTTAGTGGATGATGCCTTTAAATCAATAAATGCTTAAAAAACTTGGAGTTGTCATCATAGGTGACAATATCAATGAAGCGATGGGAAAATTCCCATAGAGAACAATAATCACATAGTTTGTTATAGGCTTGAAAGAAAATAATGAAATAAGAAGGACACAAAGAAATGAAAAGATACAGCATTTCTGGTTGAAATGGTTATAGTAATAAATCTTTGGAGCAGGAACATTAAAGCCTTATACTGATAAAAATGCATGTTTCCAAAGAAAGTGTGTGGAGGTACTTTTCTAATTGTGACATGTTCTGTAGAAGACAGCCTTACAAATCTCTGAAGGTTACATGGGAGAAAATGCCTAATAACATGTTGTATGCAAATTAGATATTAATGATGAAAATAATTTTAATTTTAGATAAGTCACAAAGAAGAGATTTCTATAAATTTAATTTTGCATTTACCAGTAAGTTTGAACATTGCACTTATTATAAATTTATTTGGAATCATGTCTGAAGTCACTTATGTCATTTGAGAAATTAAAATAAAATTCAGTGTACCCTTGCTATGACAAAAAAAATCAATCTTCATTTTTCCATTTGGATAATTTCTAGTAGTTTCCATCAGTCAGATCTTGGACTGATCATTGGAAGACTGATGCTGAAGCTGAAACTCTAATACTTTGGCCACCTGATGCAAAGAACTGANAAAAAAAATCAATCTTCATTTTTCCATTTGGATAATTTCTAGTAGTTTCCATCAGTCAGATCTAGGACTGATCATTGGAAGACTGATGCTGAAGCTGAAACTCTAATACTTTGGCCACCTGATGCAAAGAACTGACTCATTGGAAAAGACCCTGATGCTGGGAAAGATGGAAGGCAGGAAGAGAAGGGGATGACAGAGGATGAGATGGTTGGATGGCATCACCGACTTGATAGCTATGAGTTTGAGCAAGCTCCAGGTGCTGCTGATAGACAGGGAAGCCTGGCATGCTGCAGTGCATGGGGTCACAAAGAGTCCGACCCGACTGAGCAACTGAATTGAATTGGATTGGATTTCTAGGAACTTTTGATTATTTTTTACATTGATATAATAACAGATATCTTTTATTTTTCTGATGACCCTTAAAGATGAGATTATAAAAACTGATAGTATTCTTTGGGATATTGTGCTAAACTTATAGTAGTGTGGCAAATTGATGACATAGCCATTTTTAGGATATTTGATTTCAGGTATCATATTTCCTAATAATTAAGTATACCTAAAGACCCATTTTTCTCTCTGACCATCACTCTTGCAACATTGAAGGACTCTCTGAATATTGCTATTTTGTAGACACAAGTAGGGCTCAAGTATGGTACATTTAAATATAGTAATATGCCAAAAGGGTTTGAATGCTTCCCTTTCTTCAGGATGAAAGGATTTTAATGAAGTAATTCAGAGTAACCGTCACTTTATTTCACTTTGTCTGTGTAGATAAGGCCTATGAGATAAACTGTTCTAATGTATAAGCCCAGGACAGTTATTAAGTAGAGTAAGGCTGTGTAGCATCATTTGCGAGTTATGCCACATGCTAACTGTTAAGCATTTTCTTATCTGTACTCACTTTTCTTATTTGTACATTTGTATAGTGGTACCAACCTCATAGTATTTTTGTTGATGTATTACTCAATGTGTTTGATACATTCTAGCCACTTGGTATTTGTTAACTGTGTTTGTTACAATCAAGAGGAAAGATTATGATAATTATTTATTATGATTCTTCTTAGTACCAGATACTCTTCTAGGCACTGACCCTTCCCTCAAGAAGTTCATAGTGTGCAAGAAAAAAAAAAAAAAAAACGGCCAAGATAAAGAGTTATGTCGTGCTGTGCCATGCTAAGTCGCTTCAGTCGTGTCCCACTCTTTGAGACCTTATGAACTGTAGCCTGCCAGGCTCATTTGTCCATGGATTTTCCAGGCAAGAATACTGGACTGGGTTGCCATTCCCTTCTCCAGGTGATCTTCCTGACTCAGGGATCGAACCTGCATCTCTTATATCTCCTACATTGGCAGATGGATTCTCTACAAGTAGTGACACCTGGAAGCCCACATTTCAATAAAATAAAATCAATATTAATTTGGACTAAGTTTTTCTTAGGTTTTAAATACTGTATAAATATAAAGAGCTCAAAATGTTTTTTCAGCTGACTATGATAGAGTCAAGATGCTAGATTCCTTATCTTTCTGGGGATAGAGTTCAAAATATTTTTATTTAATAAAAATAAACACTAAATTATTTGGAACTGCTGTCAAATATATAAATAGTAGAAGAATGTAAAAAATGGTAGGTTATTTAAAAATGAAATAGAGAGGAATAACAATATATAAAGAGACAGTCCTCTTGGAAGAGAAAGCAATTGATCGAATTGCAAACAACCTCCAGCCTTTTTTACTATGTTTTTTCTTTTACTATTTTTTACTTTTTTACTATTTCTACTATTAAAATCAAATGGGAAAAATATTTTAAGAGCATTTTGCCCATAAAAATAAAGGTGAGATGGAGTTACTATAATGCTATATGGTATGGTAGATTTCATTGTTTTGAACATTAGAAGAAATCAACAAGTTGACCATAATAGAGTTACAAATAATAAAACACCTAGCAATATTGAATTATATATTATAAATAACAGTAACAGTAATAAAAGGAAAAATGAAAAAAATTACTAGAGGGAAAAAGAAATATAATTTTTGAGATTTTTAAACCCAAATCAGTATGTCAGTTTCTGTAGGTATAAATAAGAGTAAAAACATTATAGAGGGCAGCAAACAAACAAACAAAAATCAATAATGGAAAATTAACCAAAACATTATGGAAAGAAACTAGATAATTTCTGAGGAAGGTTTCTATTGCTAAAGGACATCGCTAATCACTCATAAGAGAAATGCAAATCAAAGCCACAATAAGGAAACATTTTATACCCAACAAAAAGATATTACTAAAACAAAGAAAATATCCAGTGTGGACAAGGATGTGGGGAAAATGGAATGCTTATGCAGTGCTGGTGGGAATGTAAAAACATAGTACAGCTTAAATGGAAAACACTGTGATAATTTCTCAGAATATAAAAAAAAATAGAATTATCACTCAATCTCTCAACTCCACACTGGGTACATATGTATTCAAAAGAATTAAAGCATATACCCATAAAAATATACAGAAAAGAATTTCTATCTCATTAGATAACTGAAGAGGTAAATGAAATAATTTAATATGGTGTTTGGCACATATGAAATGCTTTATAACAACTAAATGTATATTAGTTTTTGAAATATCTAATCTAATATACAGTTTATAGATGAGATTTTAATTAATTGAATAGCTAGCTGTTTGCATTGTTAAGACTATTCCTGTGATTTTTGATCAAATGTTATTTCTACAATGTACATGACTTAGCTATATATTAATATGAAAAGATTAAATTGTTAAAACTTTACAAAATACAACCAGAGTTTGCTAAGCTCTTTCGATTTCCATTCTTACCACATGTTAATCTCTTCTTAGAAGGTTCTTTATCTTCACATTTCTCTAGAAATTCAGATTTCTATTTACCCTCCAGTTTCCAGCTTTCAAGTGGACTGTTTTTTTCTTATGTTCTTATAACTTGCTGTGTTTTTCTTCTGTAGCATTAGTATAAGCTTAATTACATAATTAGTTGTTCAATTAGTTGCTCAATGTCTGTCTCACCCAAAGGTTGTAAGGGCCATTAGAACATTTATTGTAGCAGTGTGTGTAATCTGAGAAGTTTTGAGTAAATATTGCCTAAATAAAAGGTTTGGGCATAATATGAATAAATAAACAAGTCATCTTGGATTCTGTTTGTAATGAAATAAACAATGGAAAGTGAACTTCTCAATCCACATAAAATGCTCTTCTTTCCCTTTCCATTTATATTCCAGCCATCCTACTTTTCTTTTAGATCTTCAAATGCATCATATTACATTGCCTTCATACGTTCAGGTACAGTGCTTTCTCCATCTGTAACCTTAACATCATTTCTGACCTGCTAAGTACCACTCATTCTCAAGTACGGCATTATATGGTTTCTAGCCTAGATTACGTCTTATCATCCCATACTTTCTTATTTTAACATCCCCCAACTGTTTTCATTTATTGAACCTCTTTTCCCCCCACTATACTGTAAGCCCAAAGGTGTCAGGGTCCAAATATATGTTATTCAGTGACTAGTATTCCTAGTCCCTCCTACGCTGCTTGGCACAGTTTCTGATGTATCCATTTATCTAGATGTTGAATGAAAGATTACATGAGGAGATGAGAAAGTCATCAGTTCTCACTAGAGAACTTCTTCATAAAAACTTGCAGCAAGAGGAATATAGAGTCATTAAAGACAAAACCATTAACACGGAAGAGGCTAAGAGACTAGTCCTTTTACTTGTCTGCTAATAGAAATAACTGTTACTAGCTGTCAGTTAGTGACAAAGCTTAGATTTGTCCTCAGCGAACCTAGCTCTCTTAGCCACTATTTCACTGTGCATTTGACCCCCAGAAGCTGCCTGTTCAAAAGCAGATTTCTGCCTCCTACACCTGAAGAGTCTGGTCTAGTATGTAGGGCCCATGTTCCAATTAGTCTAAACAGGCACAGGTTCTAGGGCCCAGTCAATCTTAGGGGCCTTTGAAAAATAATTTTTTTTAATCAGAAAAAAAATATATGAACTTTCAAATCAAACAAAAAGTTTAAAATACATAGTATTCATATGCTTTTGCCTATACTAACACATAAGTGAAGTGTAATTTTTAATATTTTCTATGGAGAAAGGAGCCCATAATGGGAAAAGTGCCTATAGTCCACAAAAGTCATAAAGTGGCCCTGTCAGTAAGTCTGAGTTGGACATACTTAAGACCCTCTGAACTGAATTTGAACAAAGTGCCCCTTAGGACCACATTTGAGAAACTGCACTAGAATCTTCTGCATCAGTCCTACTGAAGAATTATTATTTTATTTTCCAGGGGAAAATCAATATATTAAAAACACTGAATCTTATCTTGATCACATTTAGAAATAAAAATATTAAATCACATGAAAAGACCAGTACAAAGAAAGTGACAGGTAGCTTCATCTGTAAATAGAGATATTAAAATTAAAAATAACATTTAACTCAATTCAAAGATTAAAAATAATTAAATTAAGCCAAATGTTTCCATTATTATTAAGTAGGATTTAGTGCAGCCAAAAAATTCTTGTATAGTACAGGAGATATTATTAATATAATTCATCACATTAGTAGGAAAGATGATAAAAATATCATATAACTATCCCAATAGATGATAAGAGGAAATGCTAAAATTCTGCATCTATTTTAAATTAAAACACTAAAAATTATGTTTGAGTATTTCTTTCTAAGCATGACCAAGAATACACATTTAAAATCTAGAACTAATATTATGCTTAGTGGAAAAACTTTATGTTTATTTTATTCCTTTCAAAAATAGGAATAAGAATATATTCTGTACCAACTCTTATTTAATAACACACCAGAAAATACTGAGCCATAGCTTTTAAAAGAGGAAAATAAGATATAAATATATGAAAGTAAATATTTATACATTTAAAAAAAGTTTTCTGCAAGTAAAATTAGTATGTACCTAAATACAAGAAAATAAAAAAATTAACCAAGGTAATAAAATTATAAAACAAAAAGAATATATAAACAGTTAAATATAATTATATACTTTGAAACTAGCAGTTTAGAGGCAGAAATACTGGAAGCTAGTGGGTTTTTTCCTCACACATTTGAAATTCATGGTGCATTTGTATGATGTACTTCGAACTAGATTCTGAAGCCAAGATATAGCTCATGAATGGGTATCTCCAAATTAATAGCACACAACTCACTATCTGTATATATTCTTTGTGAGAGAGGGGTGACATTAGCTCTTGAGTGCTCACTCAATCACACAGAAACACACATGTATGCGTACATATAAAACATACACACCCACTCACAAATACACATGTAAATACTCACAAACATCCATACACACAATACACATATTCACTCAAATATGTTTACACATCCACATGGGCTTCCCTGGTGGCTCAGACAGTAAAGGATCCACCTGCAATGATGGAGACCCAGGTTTGATCCCTGGGTTGAGAAGACCCTGTGGAGAAAGGAACGGCTACCC
>SJYW01010881.1:282882-315472 GCA_006410735.1 Raphicerus campestris
AGGCAGAACACTCTATGACATAAATCACAGAAGATCCTCTATGACCCACCTCCTAGAGTAATGGAATTTAAAGCAAAAATTAACAAATGGGACCTAATTAAACTTAAAAGCTTTTGCACAATGTAGGAAACTGTAAGCAAGGTGAAAAGACAACCCTCAGAATGAAAAATAATAACAACAAAAAAAGAACAGTTAAAAGAGAATTAAGCTCCAAAATATTTAAGCAGCTCATGCAGCTCAATACCAGGAAAACAAGCAATCCAATCAAAAGATGGGCAGAAGACTTAAACAAACATTTCTTCAAAGAAGACATACAGATAACTAATAAACACATGAAATGATGCTCAATGTCACTCACTATTCAGTTCAGTTCAGTCATTCAGTCATGTCTGACTCTGCGATCCCATGAATCGCAGCATGCCAGGCCTCTCTGTCCATCACCAACTCCCGGAGTTCACTCAGACTCACGTCCATCGAGTCAGTGATGCCATCCAGCCATCTTATCCTCTGCCGCCCCTTCTCCTCCTGCCCCCAATCCCTCCCAGCATCAAAGTCTTTTCCATTGAGTCAACTCTTTGCATGAGGTGGCCAAAGTACTGGAGTTTCAGCTTTAGCATCATTCCTTCCAAAGAAATCCCAGGGCTGATCTTCAGAATGGACTGGTTGGATCTCTTTTCAGTTCAAGGGACTCTCAAGAGTCTTCTCCAACACCACAGTTCAAAAACATCGATTTTTTGGTGCTCAGCCTTCTTCATAGTCCAACTCTCACATCCATATATGACTACTGGAAAAACAATAGCCTTGACTAGATGGACCTTCAAAACCACAATGAAGTATCATCCCACACTTATCAGAATGGCCATCATCAAAAAATCTACAAATGCTAAATTTTGGAGAGGGTATGGGAAAAGGAAGCCCTCTTACACAGTTGGTGGGAATGCAAACTGATACAACCACTATGGAGAACAGCACAGAGATTTCATTTAAAAAACTAGAAATAAAACTACCATGCTGCTGTTGCTGCTGCTTAGTCAGTCGTGTCTGACTGCGCAATCCTATGGATTGTAGGCCACCAGGCTTGTCTGTCCATGGAATTCTCCAGGCAACAGTACTGGAGTGGGTTGCCATGCCCTCTTTCAGAGGCTCTTCCCAACTCAGGGATCAAACCCAGGTATTCTGCATTGCAAGCATATTCTGGGCTATCAGGGAATCACCCAAACTACCATAAAACCCAGCAATCTCACTACTGGGCATATACTCTGAGGAAACCAGAACTGAAAAAGACACATATACCTCAATGTTCATTGCAGCACTATTTACAATAGTTAGGACATGGAAGCCACCTAGATGTCCACTGGAGATGAATGAATAAGGAAGTTGTGGTACATATATACAATGGAATATTACTCAGCTATAAAAGTCAGTTCTAATGAGGTGGATGAACATAGAGCCTATTATACAGAGTGAAGTAAGTCAGAAAGAGAAAGATAAGGATGGTATTACAACGCTTGCATATAGAAACTAGAAAGGTGGTACAGATGATCCTAAGTGCAGGGCAGCAAAGCAAACACAGACATAAAGAACAGACTTTTGGAGTCAGTGGGAGAAGGAGAGGGTAGGATGACTTGAGAGAATAGGAATGAAACATATGCATTACCGTATGTAAATTAGATAGTCAGTGGGAGCTTGATAAATGATGCAGGCCACCCAAAGGCAGGGCTCTGTGATGGCCTGGAGGGATGAGGTGGAGAGTGACGTGAGAGGGGATTCAGGAGGGAGAGGACATATGTATGCCTATGCCAATTCATGTTGATGTACAGCAAAAACCATCACAATATTGTAAAGTAATTGTCCTCCAATTAAAGTTTAAAAAAGAAGGGAAAAAAATCCATTACTCTTCCTGGAAGTTTATGTGACTTAGTTTTGTCTTGTAGTTTCAATTTGGTTTTCTCTTTCAAATATGTTATTTAATTTTCTAAGTGTTTGGAGGCACTATGGATAAAGGGGGAAAACATCAAGTATAAGAAGATTTTTCTCATTGTGTATGACTGTATGTGGGGGTGGGGGGTGGGTAGGGTGGACAGGTCAGCACACATTTTGTTGCCAATTCCATATGTGAAATTCATGGGATACTCAGAAAATAGTGTATGCCTCAATCTACTCAGCTGGAAAGTTGGATTTTAAAAAATGGCGTGCAGAGAGAATATGGAAGGTATGGTGCCTGGCAATTGAAGTGGACTGTAGGAGATTCCCAACACATTACTTCTCTCAAATGATGAGCACTCCAAGTAATATAACAAGGAGAAAAAGGTTATTATCAAACACTGCCTTAGTCAACAAGAGGGTTTCCTGCTGTCTGTGGACACAGAGGGATGAGAAAACATGAAGTCACAGTAAGTACTGTTTGCTCCAAGATATTTAGAAGTAATTTTATCATAAAATTTATTTCTCTTCTATAAGCTGCCAAAAACACTGAAAAGGAAACAAAGCTCTAGGCAAAGGGACAGTCCCTGAATCCGCCACGTATGAATCTGTCTTCTAATGATTCACTTTTCATTAATTCAATATCTAATTATTTCTGTCTGTGGGCTAGCTTTTTTGGGGGGAAACTTTTTGACTGGTTTACATAAATATTTTACTCTTCTATTTTTAAGAAATACTCTGATTTTCACCCTGTTTTGAAATTATAGCATTTTTCATATTCTGTATTTCTAGCAATACATAACAAAAAAGGAAATCAACTTGATAAATAATTTTAATCTTTCACAAGTGTTTTGCCTAGCTCTGAGGACAGATTTACCCATAATTAAACATTGAAGTAGTTGCTTTTTCACAAACATATGTATGAGCCTGTTCTCCCCAAAGATAGGGAAGTGAGTGTTACATAAGTTAAAACAAGAGTGAAAACATAAATCATTGTTTGCAACTCTAAATAAATATAGAGGACACTGAACATTAAATTTCGTATGAGAAAGATGGAAAATATAAATATTCTGCATTTATGATGTTAGTGAGCTTTTTTTTCTGTTACCATTATGCTGGCCTTTTATATGGATATTGTTAGTATTATTTAATGCAGATTAATGGATTTTGAGGTTTGGGGAGAATGTGAAAAGATCAAAATATTAAGTGAGTAACATACTAGAAATTACTTTTTTTTTTCTTGGAAGATAGAGTTTCTCAAAAGCAAGTCAGCTGTTTAGAAAACATTTGCTTTCCTTCTTTATTGAAGTATGATTGGCATACAACATTANTCATTGGCTGCTTTTGTCCTTTGATGGTGGAGTTTAGAAGTTGCAACAGAGACCGCATGACCTGCAAAGCCTAAATATTTCTTACTGGCCTTTTACAGGACAACTTTGTGACCTCTGTTATAGATAAGTCACCAGGAGAATTCCTGCAGTGATAAGGCAGCTGTAGCAAAGCGAGGGTGTTCTCTAGGCGGTGATACTATGAGGGTCAGCTGCAGATGTTTTCCATGTGCCCCTAGTTGTGTTTGGGGGGAATCTGAAAGGGACAGGGCTCTTAGTTATATGATGAAAAGACTCCTCAGAGTAGGAGTTGGGAGTCCCTGCTAGGAAGATTGCTTGTGCATCAAAATATAGACCCATGTGTCTCTGTTCTGACTGTGTCCAGGCGAGTCTGGAAATTGTGACTCCTTGAAACCATTCAGGCAGCCAAGTATTCCAGCTGATGTTTTGTGATTTTTTTTTTCTTTGTTTTAAAATAAACTTTGTAGAATCTTTTTCTTTACCCCTCACAGCTCTCTAAATATTCTGTTTTGAAACATTTAATTACCCAGGTTATTTATATGGAAAGGTCTGATAATGTTTCTATGGGAGTCTGTTATTTATTCCTTTTGCTAAATTTTATCTTATATTAGGGGAAGGGCTGAGGTTGGTTACTATGGTAACAGTCTCAAAACTGCAACAATCCTATTAGGGATGCAGAAACTATAGTCATTCTGGTGGGAAGGCAGCATGGGTAGTGGGTGGCAGTCTTTTTATTTTTATTTTATTTTATTTTTTTAAGAAAACCTCTCCCACTTCCATCCCTTTTGCATTCATTTATTTTAAGCTTTGCAGTGTAAAATACCAGAGTAAGAAATGAGAAGGAGAAAGGGCTCTTGTGTCTCTTCATTACATTTCTGTCATCTTTATCTGCTCCATTTTAGGTATACTCTACTTTCTATATGATCTTTTATTCATTTTTGTGTTCATTTATTCACCAAACTTACAAAGAGGCCTACTCTGTGTTAGAGATGAATTAGAGAATCCCTGCTCTCATTTTTCTTTCACATTACAAATTCCTTGAAGTCACTAAGGACTTTAATTCAGTTAAACAAATATTTGTGAGCACTTGCTCTATACCAGGCATTATGCTGGCAAACAAAAAGGAGGCTTTTGTCAAAGAACATTGTTTTGCTTGGTTGAATAGCACAGGGACAGGCAAATGATTAAGCACTGAGCTGTTTAAAATAAAATTTGATAAATGCTATTGCAGAGGTGTGTAACCCACTTAACTCTCCAACCTGGAGAGCATAGGAAAGTCTTTTTCAAGGGAGGTGACATCTGGGTGGCTTTGAAGACAAAGAGGCATTTTCCAGGTAAAATGCTGGGGTTGATAAGGCATTCCAAGCAACTGTGGACCAGCAAGAATAGAGGTGTAGTGGTGAGGGAGCCCTTGGCTTTGTGCATGAGATCTCTAAGAACACGCAGATGAGTGGTGGTTGACCATGTAGGCAGGATATCACCAAGAGAACTCATGTCTGATAGCCACTGAAAAATGCAGGCAGGGGAGTGAGTGACTTGAGTGTTCTGGTTTAAGATCTTTCTGTTTACGGTGTGTGGGATGGGTAGATAATGAAGGGGAAGGAGCAGATTGAGTTGAGAAGGATATGGAGATCTGTAAAAAGTGACAAGGTTCATCTTGGGACACAGTGAGTTGAGGATGAGCCCCACCATATTGGACTGTCTAGTAGGCAGCTGGAACTATGGGCCCAGGAGTGAAGGAAATGTGGATGGGAGCCAGAAATCTGGGTGCCATCTGAGAAGGCTTGTGGGGAGGCGCAGCGGCATGCTGGGAGATAATCATGAAACAGCCGTTCATTCTTTAAACCTGCGTGGTGGGGCGTGTCCTTCGATGCTACTGCCGGTCACTCTTAGGTAATTAAAGTAAAAAAACCCAAAAAAACAGCTTTCACTTGTAAAACACCACACTAACTCAGTCACTAAGGCTTCCAGAGGTTGAGAAGAGTAAAAACTCTCGACTTGAATCAGAATGGAGGCTTCCTCCCTCCGCAGCTCTGGCCTGCCGTGGGCCTCCTGCAGTCAGGGTGAAGACGAGTGGTCAGGCCCCCGTTACCTCCACGCTGCTCTTCCACCATCTCTTCCTATTTGCTGGCCTCAGTTGCAGACCTCTCTCTCCCTCTGTCTTTTTTGTTGCTTTGCAGTGTTATGTTAGTTTTTGGTATACAGAAAAGTGATTCACATATACACATACACATACATACAAACATGTATATAACTCTTTGTCATATTATTTTCCATTATGGTTTATTACAGCATATTGAGTTACTTCCCTGTGCATATAGTAGGAGCTTGTTGTTTATTTTTGTATATAGTGGTTTGTGTCTGCTAATCCCAAGCTCCTAATTTATCCCTTCCCGACCCCTTTTCCCCTTTGGTAAGTTTTTCTATGTCTGTGAGTCCGTTTCATAAATAAGTTCATTTATATTATATTTTGGATTCCATATATAAGTGGTATCATAGGACTTCCCCGGTAGCTCAGAAGGTAAATAATCCACCTGCAATGCAGGAGGCCCAGGTTCCAAACCTGAGTCGGAAAGATCTCCTGGAGAAAGGCATGGCTACCCACTCCAGCATTCTTGCCTGGAGAATTCCATGGACAGAGGAACCTGGTGGGCTGCAGTCTGTGGGATCACAAAGAACTGGACACAATATGTACCACGTTTCTTTATCCATTCCTCTGTCGATGGGCACATGAGTTGCTTTCTCGTCTTAGCAATTGTGAACAGTGCTGCAATGAACATTGTTATTGTGTAGTCGCTCAGTTTTGTCCAACTCTTTGTGACCCCATGGACTGCAGCCTGCCAGGCTCCCTTGTCCATGGGATTTGCCAGGCAAGAATATTGGAGTGGTTTGCCATTTCCTTCTCCAAGGGATCTTCCTGACCTAGGAATTGAACCCATGTCTCCTACATTGGCAGGTGAATTCTTTAGCATAGAGCCACCAGGGAAGCCCAGTGAACACTGGGGTGCATGTATCTTTTCCAATTAGACTTTTGTCTGAATATATACCCAGGAGTAGGATTGCTGGATCATATGGAAGTCCAAGTGTTAGCTGCCCCGTCGTATCTGACTCTTCGTGGCCCCATGGACTGTGGCTCGCCAGGCTGGATCATATGGCAACTCTATTTTTAGGTTTTTAAGGAACCTCCATGCTGTTTTCCAAAGCGGGCTCCATTGCAGACCTCTCTAAAGTTGAAATTGGGTTGGGAGAGAGGAGGAGGGAGGAGGCAGTTAAGTACCTATGTGACTCATAGTTGAGTTTCTCGTGTCAGTGCTCTCTGAATCTAGCAGGTATTTAAGGTGACTTCTTCTCTTTGAAGATCTTCTATGGCATCTTTGCAGCCTCTACTCCCTCATTGCTAAGGATCCCTATTTGCAGTTCCTGGAGACAGGGCAATGCATTGCTCTCCTGGCTGCAGTTTTCTCAGCCCCTAGGCTCCTGGTAACACATGCAGGTACTCTCAGCCAAGGGCCACGGTGGAGTGTGTAAGCCAGCCCGGACATGGCTGTCTCTAGCACATGGTCCACACTGTGTTCCATGGGGGACCCTCCAGCATCCTTTGTTTCTGCAGACTCTGGGAGTGCAGCCGCCTCTCCTGAATTCACCATCAACACACCCAGCAAGCCCATCTCTATTTCTAGGTTTCATCTGTGAATCAGATGCAAGTTTGTGTGTCTCCCAAATTGCTTGAACTGCTGAAAACAGATGTGTGTTTGCCTGTTCCGGCTCCTCTGTCTTGATGTGAGATGGAGAGGCAAGCAAGCCTAATCACCACCCTCCTTGTTTGGAGGGATGTATACTCTCCACTCATCAGTAACTGCCTTGGAAATTCTCCCCCACCCAAGATGTCTAAATCTTGATCCTTTGTCCCCTTACTGTGGTAAAGGAATTATGAATTTCACAAATAGTTTATAGCCACTTTCTTTGGTAAATTATGCAAATGGTCTAGCTCCCCTTTTGAAATTTACTGTCGGTTGTTCCTCGAGACTTCAGACTTTGGAGCATCTTGTAACATAGGTAAAATTTTTTTCCCCTCCTTTCTGTCAAACTTTCCTGTCCTGTTGCAGAGAGAATTCTGCTACAGAGAGGCAAGATTTATGGCCTCTGGGGTGGGTTTAGTGGATAACAAAGGTGGAACGAGGCCATGTTGTGGTAGACAAGAAAGTAAAAGTCGCTCAATCGTGTCTGATTCTTTGTGACCCCTTGGACTATACAGTCCCTGGAATTCTCCAGGCCAGAATACTGGAGTGGGCAGCCTTTCCCTTCTCCAGCAGATCTTCCCAACCCAGGAATCAAACTGAGGTGTCCTTCATTGCAGGCAGATTCTTTACAAGCTGAGCAATCAGGGAAGCCTGGGTCTCTCTTGATGAGAAGCTGGGCATCAACAGGATCCCAGTTTACAGTCATTGATCTCCGCCGTGCTGATGACTCCCCAGTGTCTCTGTAGCTCAGACCTCTTCCTGAAATGCAGGCTCTTAGATCTGGCAGCTTTCTGGGCTTCCCTGATCAAAATATTACAAACTTAGCTCACATCATTATCTGAACCCCACCCTTCATCCCATATACCCATCCATCTTCATGTCATTTCTCTTCAGCCTTAATAAATGGCACCTAGGAAATCTACCTAATTGCTCAAGTCAGAAACCCGGGAGTTTGAGCATCTCTAGGTTCTTAAGCTTGTATGTGCTGCCAGCATCCCTTCTGCAATCTCGTGATGTCTAGTGACACCTTTCAAAATCATGTTTTTACCTCCAGGGGGCCATTATGGAAACCAGTGATATGGAAATACAGCTCTATGTGGATCATTTGGAATCTGTGAATTTTCCCTCTCTCTCTTACATCTCACAGTGGTTCAGTATCAATCACCAGTCACCTTCTGATAGTATACATGAATGCTAAGTCATGTCTGAAACCATAACTGTAGCCTTCCAGGTTCCTCTGCCAATGGGATTTCCCAGGCAAGCATATTAGAGTAGGTGGTCATTTCTTCTTCCAGCGGATGTTCCCCAGCCAGGGATCAAATGTGCCTCTCCAGCATTGACAGGAGGACTTTTTACCACTGAGCCACCTGGGAAGCCCTTCTGGATAGCATTCAGTTTCATCTTATCTAACTTAACTGCTACTTCTTTAATCCAGGCCTTCATCATCTCTCACTTGAATTACTGCAAAAGTTCAGGTAAATAAAATGGAACCCCCACCTATTCAGAACCCAGTTTTGACAGTTGTCAACATAACAGCTCAACTAACGTTCCAGTCATGCTTGCTAATGATGAGGATGAGGTTAGAGGCTGCTTTTTTTTTTAGAGTAAAATATATATTCATTGAAATGCATAAATCTTAGATATACAGTATGGATACATAAATCCTCAACCCATCCTTCCTTGTGTCAAACTCACATGTTTTGAAGTTAAAGAGCTTTTCNATGAGGATGCGGTTAGAGGCTGCTTTTTTTTTTAGAGTAATATATATATTCATTGAAATGCATAAATCTTAGATATACAGTATGGATACATAAATCCTCAACCCATCCTTCCTTGTGCCAAACTCACATGTTTTGAAGTTAAAGAGCTTTTCCATTTTCCCAGAAGTTCCGTCTTCCTTTCTTACTCTCTTCCCTGTCAAGGCAAGCAGTTTTCTGGTTTTTGTTGTTTTTTTTTAATCTTAGTTCAGTTTTACCTCTTCTAGAATTTCATAGAAATGGAATCATACAGCATATATTCTTTTTGTGCCTGATTTTCATTCACTGTAATGTGTGTGAGATTCATCTATAAAGTTGCCTGTATTATTAATGGTTTGTCCATTATTATTGCTGAATGTCAATCCATTGTATAAATAAACCACAGTTGCTTGTGAATCTCCTGATGATGGACATTTTGGTTGTTTAGATCTTTGCTGATTGTGAGTAAAGCTGCTTTGAACGTTCTTGAAGTCTTTTTGTGGGCACATGCTGTCATTTCTCTTGGATAAATACCTGGTAATGGCGTTGACAGTAGGTTATGTTGACTTTTATAAGAAAACAAAACAAAGAAGTGGGAGATCTTTTCCAGAGGTACCATCTTATTTCCCACTAGCAAAGTATGAGCACTCCAGCTGTGGGGCATCCTCACTAACATTTGTATCCTCAGTGTTTAAAACCTACTGTTGGGTAGGTTCATGATGATATCAGTATGGTTTTATTTTGCATTTCCCTGGTAACTGATGGTATAAAGCATTATTTCTCATTCGACATTCACATGTTTTCTTTGGTGAAGTATATGTCTGGTCTTTTTTTTTTTGCTTATTTTGTTAAAAAAAATTTTTTTAAATCTCACACACTAGTAAAGTAATGCTCAAAATTCTTCAAGCCAGGCTTCATCAATATGTGAACCATGAACTTCCAGATGTTCAAGCTGGTTTTAGAAAAGGCAGAGGAACCAGAGATCAGATTGCCAACATCTGCTGGATCATGGAAAAAGCAAGAGAGTTCCAGAAAAACATCTATTTCTGCTTTATTGACTATGCCAAAGCCTTTGACTGTGTGGATCACAACAAACTGTGGAAAATTCTGAAAGAGATGGAAATACCAGACAACCTGACCTGCCGCTTGATAAATCTGTATGCAGGTCAGGAAGGAACAGTTAGTACTGGACATGGAATAGCAGACTGGTTCCAAATGGGAAAAGGAGTACGTCAAAGCTGTATATTGTCACCCTGCTTATTTAACTTATATGCAGAGTACATCATGAGAAATGCTGGGCTGGATGAAGCACAAGCTGGAATCAAAATTGCTGGGAGAAATATCAATAACCTCATATATGCAGATGACACCACCCTTATGGCAGAAAGTGAAGAAAAACTAAAGAACCTCTTGATGAAGGTGAAAGAAGAGAGAGAAAAAGTTGACTTAAAGCTCAACATTCAGAAAACGAAGATCATGGCATCCGGTCCCATCACTTCATGGGAAATAGATGGGGAAACAGTGGAAACCGTGAGAGACTTTATTTTTTTGGACTCCAAAATCACTGCAGATGGATACTGCAACCAAGAAATTAAAAGACACTTATTCCTTGGAAGAAAAGTTATGACCAACCTAGATAGCATATTCAAAAGCAGAGACATTACTTTGCTGACTAAGGTCCGTCTAGTCAAGGCTATGGTTTTTCCAGTAGTCATGTATGGATGTGAGAGTTGGACTATAAAGAAAGCTGAGTGCAGAAGAATTGATGCTTTTGAACTGTGGTGTTGGAGAAGACTTTTGAGAGTCCCTTGGACTGCAAGGAGATCAAACCAGTCCATCCTAAAGGAAATCAGTCCTGAATATTTATTGGAAGGACTGATGCTGAAGTTGAAATTCCAGTACTTTGACTACCTGATGCGAAGAGCTGGCTCATTTGAAATAACCCTGAGGCTGGGAAAGATTGAAGGCAGAAGGAAAAGGGGATGACAGAGAATGAGATAGTTGGCTGGCACCACCGACTTAGCGGACATGAGTTTGGGTAAACTCAGGGAGTTGGTGATGGACAGGGAGGCCTGGTGTGCTGCGGTTCATGGGGTCTGAAAGAGTCAGACACAACTTAGCAACTGAACTGAACTGTATAAGATTTAAAATTTCTAGATATAAGTCTCTTATCAGATATATGTTTGGTGACTTTTCTCCCAATGTGATACATACTCATTAATTTTCTTAGTGTTATTTTTCTTAAGCATAAAAATTTTCATTTTTCTTTCTATTGCTTTCTGATTCCCATCAGAGAAATCTTTACCCTGTCCTCTATGAAGATATTCTTCTATGTTTTCTTCTATCAGTTTTATATCTTAACTTTCATATTTATATCTAGGAGCAATTTTGAATTAATTTTTGTGCATAGTATAAGATGAAGATATATTTTTCCATATGGGTATCTAGCTGTTTCAACATAATTTGTTGAAAGACTCTTCTTACTTTATAGAATTGTGTTGGTTACTTTGTCAAAAACCAATTGCCTATATAATTGTGTATTCATTTCTGGACTCTTTGTTCTGTCTTCTTCATCTGTCTGTCTTTATGTCAATTTCATCCTCTAGATTAAAGGTATTTTGAAGTCCTGTAGTATAACTTTCCAATCTTTATTCTTTTTTAGTGATTATTTTACTGTTCTAGATCCTTTACATTTTCAATTAGATTTTAGAATTATGTCAGGTTTTTATTTATAAAGCCCTGCTGGGATTATGACTGGTTGCATTGATTCATCTGGTTAATTTGCATGCATAGTTTCTTGGTTAGCGAGGGACTGAGGGGGTTATTTGCAGATTTCAGTATCCACTCCCTTTGTGACTTCCTTACTTCCAACATGTCCCTGTAACTTTCTGGAAGTTCTGCCTTCCCTGAAATTATCTGACATCCTAGCCCAGTAAGAAAGCTGAGGCTTTCTGCAGGCCCAGCTATCTGTGGAGTGAGAGCGCTCTCATGTAAGAATTTGCAAACTTGCAAACTTCATCCGTTATGGTTTGCCTTTTAATGGCAATCTTCTCCAGTTTTTGCCATACCTTGGTCACTTTTCAGTATTTTTTAGTAGCTAAAAAAAAAATTGCACAGATTTTAGCATTGCTATTTGTGGAACAGGTGTTTTGAGCTGTTAGGAAAAGACTGAACATCTCCTTCAACTGCCATGCCGTGGTTTCCCTACCTCTTATTTCAGCTTTATAATCCATCTGCCCATGGTCCCCAGAGCTATCTTCCAAAAATGCAAACATGAGCAAACCATTCCTTAATCAGTGGCTCTTCATTGCTTTCCTTGTTCCTCATTATTTTCTTTTCCTAGATTTTCCTTATTTATTTCATGTGCTCTTTGATTTTACTGACCATTTGGCGTTTCCCTAGACAGACCCTTCCCTGGAACAATCTCTCCTTTTTTGAATATGTAATGGTTCCTTTCTGAAATGCCTCTCCCTTTTTTATAGCCTGGCTAACTCTTAGGGTTCTTTGAAAGTCAGCTGAAAGCATTAACACTCATGGGAAACTACCTCAAATTGTGTTCCTCATGGTTTCTTATTTTCCCATTGTTGTTGCTATATCTTAGTATCACGGAGCTTATCAACTTGCGTTTAATTCTTTGGTCACTGATTTGTTACCTCAAGGGTGAGGCTTTGAGCTCCTTTAGAGAAGGGTCAGTGTCTTAGTCATTTTTGACTGTCCGTCACCTAGTATTCTTGTCAAAGGAAATAAAGGACGATGCATGGGCATTATAGTCAAATTATGGCTGCTTTGTAAATACAAACTGTAAATTGTAGGTACCTGTCCGGGCTTCCCAGGTCGCACTAGTGTTGAAGAACCTGCCTACCAATGCAGGAAATGTGAGAGATGTGGGTTTGATTCTTGGATCAGGAAGATCCCCTGGAGGAGGAAATGGCAACTCATTCCAATATTCTTACCTGGGAAATCCCATATACAGAGGAGCATGAAGAGTAGGACATAACTGAAGCAACTTAGCATACATCTGACCATCCTGAATTATTTTCCCTTGGTCCTTTTGTTCATGGCCCTCGATATTTTTATTTTTGCACGCTTGCTCAGTTGTGTCCAGCTCTTTGCAGTCCTATGGACTGTAGCCCACCAGGCTCCTCTGTCCATGGGATTTCCCAGGCAAGAATATTGGAGTGGGTTGCCATTTCCTTCTCCAGGGGATCTTCTCCACCCGGGGATTGAACTTGTGTCTTCTGAATTTGGCAGGCAAATTCTTTATCATATTTTATTGCCAGTGTGAAATTAAGGTCAAAATAGAGCCATAGAAATGCCCCATTTATCCAGAGCAAAGCCTTTCAGGAGCCTTAGAATACGTGTATTCCTTAGATACATGTATATAGTCCTTTAAAGAGACTAAAGGGCAATTATGAGTAGAAAGCAGTGACAAAATAAAGAGCCAGTGATGCAGCGGTTTCACTTATGAGAAGGGATTTAAAGTTCTGTGAGTACAAGGGAAAGGGCTGATTATGATTTCAGGGCTCAAGCATCTCTTGAAGCTCCACAGTCAGCAGTATGGTGCAGGGGACACTGGCAGAAGCTGGACCATAACTGCTCTGGCTCGTGCTGGACACAGGAAGCCAAACCCATGTGTATTTATTTGGACATGTCAGCCAACTTCTCTTTCTCCCTTTCTCTCTTTCCCCTTTCTTCTCTCCCATGTCACTTCTTCCCTTCCCTGTTTCTCCTCTCTTTTCTTCCTTGCTCTCTTCCCTCCTTCTTCCCTCCTCTCAGTTTCCTTTCTTTCTTCCCCTGCTTCACATTTTCAAAGATTTTTTCCTGCAATTAATGATTATTTCATTATCCCCCCTTTCTTTTTCTGTTTTTTCCTCTCCCCTGGGATTAATCTACAAAACATTGCCTTCCCGTATTCACTGTGCTTTGCTCCAAGCCTCCCAGCAGTAAACCTGACCCCTCAGATACCTCTCCTTTCTCATAAGGCTGTCTCCTTTTATCGTTCCTTAAGACACTGATAATCCACTTCCTCTGTTCAATTCCCTCAGACTCATTATTTGCCTGTTTACAAGTGTTTATATACATGTATACTCTTCTTTTAAACTTTTAATTTACAAAAATAGTAAATGTATTATTCACACTGGGTTTCCCAGGTAGTACAATGGTAAAGAATCCACCTGCCAGTGCGGGAGATGCAAGTGATACGGGTTCTATCCTTGGGTCAGGAAGATCCCCTGGAGGAGGAAATGGCAACCCACTCCAGTGTTCTTGCCTGGAAAATTACATGGACAGAGGAACCTGGTGGGCTACAGTCCATGCGGTCATCGCAAAGAGTCAGACATGACTGAGCAACTGAGCACACACACATTATTCATATAGAATATAGTGTAAAAGTGGAAAATTTCTCCTTTAAATGCACCTGCTCCCCAAACACCTCTTTCCCCCAGTCCAGAGGTAACTGCACGTAACCATTTGCTGTCTTGTGTGTGCGTCCACATTTTTTCTAAGCATATGTGAATGCACACACATGCTTACATATAGCCAGATGATGAAAATATTTGCCCACTAGTATGGCAATGTAAATAAATCCCGAATTCATCACTTAAAAATAGGTTCTGTTCTTTAAGTGAACTAAACTATATTTAAGTGATATCAAATGATAGGTTAGTGGGCATATCACTATATCACTGTCTACCAAGTGATATGTTAGAGGGCGAATTATTCATCATGTCATTCTGATAATATTCAAAGCATTTATGGATACCTCATTAGTATAGTGCAGCTGTCTCTAGCTAAGCGATAGCCCCGTATGATCTGTGGGTTGAAATAGGAAACGCATCAGTCTATTCCACAGTTCGCTTGTGGCATTGATAAGTATCAGGTCACTGAGCCCAGGGTTTTGTTTCCGACAGAAGGCAGCTGGACACACACCTGCATGTGTGGACGTGGAGAGCTGGTGCTCCGGCTCCCAGGTGGGGGCCCCGGAAGCCACCTGCTGCACCTCCTGTCCGTGCTGGGCTCCAGGTGCATCTGCACGAGCTCTGTTTCCTAGTCCAGTCGCCCAGCTCTGTGCCCAGCACTGGACAGTGTCGTTGAGGTATCTGTGGGCTTTTGAAGTGGAGGATTTCTCTTTCCCCATCACTATGGAAGTCTTTAAATAGTTTAACAAAGATGTGGCTGTATAGCCTCAGTGACTCCGCAATGAAGAATCTCCCTGCTATGTAGGAGACGTGGGAGACGTGGGTTCAATCCCTGGCTCAGGAAGATCCCCTGGAGAAGAAAATGGCAACCTACTCCAGTATTCTTGGCTGGAGAATCCCATGGCCAGAGGACCCTGGTGGGCCACAGGCCATAGGGTAGCAAAGAGTCAGACATGACTGAAGTGACTGAAGACACACACAGCTGTGCCAGTTAATAAAATATGTGTATCAACCCAGTATATACCTCACGCATATTAAATTCATTATATGTGCATATGTGTACGCACAAGTATTTGCGTATCCATAGACCTCAAAGCACAGGCACAGTTAGGTAGGCAAGAAATAAGAATGGCAGAGGTAGAAAGTGAGGGAGAAGAGGAAAAACCGCAGGTCCAGAGAAGGGTCCGCATTTACCCTCCTGGAATGAGTATCTTTCTGTTAGACTTGAAGAAAACCCCTTGAGTGTTGTTTCCTCATCAGTCTTCCCAAGGATATTTAGCATTTGCATTTTTCTGAGCACTGAAGACCACAAACTGCCCTGCTGGATCTTGCACTTGGCTCCCCAGCTTAAATGAGAAGAACTAATCCCCATTTCCAAGAGCCAAGGAGTTAAAAGAAAAGAAAAGGAACAAAGAAAAGCAGAGAAAGAAAGAAGGAAGAGAGAAGTGAGTCAGAGTACTTCTGCCTGTGCGTCTGAGTCAGCTTAGTGTGTTAAGAAAAAAAAAGAAGCTATGCGTGGAGACCTGCCTGGAAAAACTGCTGAATGGAAAGCTTGAGGGATGGCTGATAGACTTTGACAGCAGACTAAGAATTTTCGTGCCTCTTTGGAAATGGTGAGCGGCCACTAGTAATGCTCCCGTGACATTACAGAAATCTTGACGCGTGCTTGTCTTGCTCATTCTCTCATGAAGCCCATCCCAGCTCCTTCTCATACAGGACCTTCGCTTAAGGGGGTTGTGGGAGAAGAGGCGACAAGAAGACAGGTGGAGGTGCTAGACTGCCCCGACAGCCATGTACCCCAGCAGTCTTTTTGGAGACTCCACTGGCCTTTTTGGAGAAGAGACCATTTGATAAAGGTGACCTGTGAGCAGTCGGCTACTATCGGCAACTCAGACAATGTGGGACCGCTGGAAAGCAAAACACCCCTGGATGGGGGGAAGGTGGAGTTCAGTTTTATTTTTTATTGTGTGTGTGTTGGGGGAGGTGATGATAAATGTGTGTGCGGTGGGCACAGATGCGGTTTTATGATATTCATGCTAATGAGGCTGAACGTCGTAGTTTTGTTTACAGTAGGGGGAAGAAAACCCTCCCCGGTTACAGATTGGATGTGGTAGAAGTTGTACTGCAGCTTCTGATTTTACTCAGTTTTCACAAACTTGTGACTTTCTGAGGAAAATCTCCGTCTGATTGACCCATTTCAAAAGCAGTTTGGAAAATGGGAGGTTGTTTTTTTTTTAAACTGTTTGTGACGTGCTTTTCCTGTTACTCAAACTATCACTGTGAATTCTGTTTAATTTGCTATTGAATCTGTTGGAGAGTTTAAATACAGTCCACATGCAGGCCTCTATCAAATGCTCTGCGTACTTTAATATTTTGTTTTCATAAAAAGTGGAATTTTTTGTTGTTGTTGTTTGAATGGTAGTTTCTTTCCTCTCTGCTGTTAGTAAATGCATCTGTAAGGCACAGGTGAGCACAGTTACAATCACCCTGTCACGGGCAGCTGGAGATACCAGTCTGGGGCACAGACCCACCAGGCAGCATACTCACAGATGTGTTCTTATTACTGTATCGCTCTGTAAAGCAAAGGTCATGTTCTAGAACTTAAATTCCAGTTGAATGTCAAGGATCTTCTTACCAGACCCTAGCAGTATTTTAAAACATGGACCTAAATTAGTCACCCAAGAAGTATTTTAAGGCACCCAGTTAAGAAAATAAGTTTAGCACTTCCCTGATGGTCCAGTGGGTAAGACTCCGAGCTTCCAATGCAGGGGGTGCGGGTGTGATCCCTGGTTGGGGAAGTCATGCAAGCCATGTGGCTTGGCCAGAAAAGAAAAGAAAGTCTAAGTGACTGAAAAAAAGTTTGGTAATGTTTGCATCCCCAGACTTGCTTACTCATTTGTAAACTGAGATACAGGATTTTTCTCACCTTCTGGACACTCTTCCTGTCATGATAGAAAGAACATGGATTTAGAGTCAGTCTCGAATTTGAATCCCCTTTATGACTCCTGTGGCCTTCAGCAGGTTACAGAGGCTCTGAAGATAATGGCTACAGGTTAGTACTGGAGTGAGGATTAGTGCAGATTAATTTCACAAAACCTCAATCCACATTAAGGATGTGGAAAACATCAGCTTCTCCATTTTTCTTGTTCCCTGATTGTCATTATTTATGTGTGTGCGTGTGTGTGTTTTCTTTCCGAGCCTTGGGTTTCTCCTCAGTTTAGATAGGTGATCTTGAAGTATCTGAATCTGGATTCTGCCAACAGGATTTTTCTAAATTGGTCTCTTGTCTTGATGAACAGCCACCCATTCAGCCGAGCTTCTTGATCAGTATCTTGCTTCTCAGTTCCCATGTGCTCCCGGGTGCACAGAGGCCCTGTCACATAGGTGACCCGTCACTTGGGGACCCTTTGGGGTCACTGTTTCAGGGCTCCAGCATCTCCTGGGGGTCAGGTCACCTTTGCAGGCNCACCCATTCAGCCAAGCTTCTTGATCAGTATCTTGCTTCTCAGTTCCTATGTGCTCCCCGGGTGCACAGAGGCCCTGTCACATAGGTGACCCGTCACTTGGGGACCCTTTGGGGACACTGTTTCAGGGCTCCAGCATCTCCTGGGGGTCAGGTCACCTTTGCAGGCAGACTCTTTAAAGCAGTAATCTGTTTTTTTGGCCAAGAGCCTAATAGCATCTTCTCTGCAAGTTAATCATGTTTATTCACTCTGATCAGAGTGGGGATTTTCCCGAATTGTCATGTCTTTGCAGAGTGTTTCCAACCATTATGTGCTATAAATGTAGCATCATTTTATGCTTCTACTTGTTTTTGCTAATATAAGAGAAATCCCATTATAAATAATTCCAATGGATTTTGCAGATTATTTCACTGGTTCAAAATAAGAGGATGGTTCCCTAGATTGTGGAGCTGCTGTCATAGATGGAGTCTATCGATGTAAAATGGGGCATAATGTGATTGCCCTGTGGGCGCCATCCTTGTACAGAATGACGTCTGCTCAGAGAAAGCTAAAGCTAAAGCTAACAAGGGAGCAGGTCTCTGCATCTGGCGTTTCCCCCCATCCTGCGACATTAACTCGGAGCATTTCACCCCACTGTGACACTGATCACCCATCCTCTCTCCACCCCTATTGTCTAGTTCTGATGTGCTTTGGCCACGCTAATTCTAGGGCTATACTGGCTTATGCCTCTTTCATCCTAAGAGGAAAGAAAGCTGGTCTTTACTAATAAAAGTGTGAAAACTGAAATGTCACCACTTTCAACACAAACAATATATATTTGTTGAATGTATGACTACAACAACTTGGAATCACTGCCGGCCGTGTTTCCAAATATTTGAGGCCTATTTAAGTAAAGAGGCATGAATAATTTGAAACTAGAATCTTTTTTTTTTTTTTGCATTAGCAATGAATGTGATGAAACCTTAAAAACAAATTCTCATCCTCAGGAGTGGTTGCCTCTGGGGAGTAGTATCAGGAGCTGATCTGGGGACTTAGGCTGTTCATTATAAATCATTATGCATGCTTTCTTTTAAAAAATAAGATGTATGTATTACTTTGACCTTTTAAAAAATCCCTCCCTTAAGTAGGCTTAGTTCAGTTTAAATAAAATTTGCTGAATGCCTTGTGCCAGACATTGTGCTGGTCAGCTCAGCTCAGCAGCGAAGAAGGACTGGCTCTTGCTTGGGAGATCATAGTCTAGTTGGAGAGACAGAACAGACCATAGGCATATTAAAATATGATGCCAACTTAGAGGGAGGTAGCCATGGAGTTAAGTGTCTCCCTCCCCAGATATTCTTTTCATACATTTATTTTTAATTTCTGTCTTTATGATGAGTGTATCTGAACAGCATTCTAATGATCACAATTTTGGTTTTAGTGGAAAAAGAATAGATGAGACTTGATCTAATCTTACTCGATATGGAAGCCTCCAAAATGAGTCAGAGAGAGAGGCATAAAACCAGTCGTGAGTTTTGTTTTGCCCCTTTCTCTCTGGACATGAGTGCAAACAGTGTATACTGGACCAAAATCATAAATAGTAACAGGCTGTGCATGTCTCAGGACACTTTTCATCCCCTTAAGCCCACAGCTGCCAATTTCTGTGTCCACATGCAGAGAATTTTTAGTGACTTCCAATGATTCTAGTGCACCCAAGACCAATGCCATCTTATTATTAGAAGATGTTTCCCAGCTTGAGTTACAAGCAAGCTGAGCATCTGTCTCAAGCCCTAAGTCTTTCTGGTTTTACTGACAAAGCTTCCAGATTCATCTGGGGTCTGGTAGAGAGATTTGAGTAAATCTCTCAGCTTGTTCAGTAGCTCATGAGGTTCCACTTTCCTCAAAGAGCAAAGCAGCATTACTCTGATTCACCAGAGTGTACCGAGTCATTTTGATTTTTTAAATATTGTTGAACTATAGCACTAAAATAGCATTGAAATAAAGGTTCTTGTTTTGTAGTATCTAGCTATTCCTCTGTTTTGTTCAAGAGAAAATTTTCTTCAGTTCAGTCGCTCAGTCATGTCCAACTGTTTGCGTACCCTGGACTATAGCACACCCGGCTTCCCTGTCCATCATCAACTCCTGGAGCTTGCTTAAACTCATGTCCATGGAGCTGATGATGCCATCCAACCATCTCATCCTCTGTCATCCCCTTCTCCTCCTGCCTTCAATCTTTCCCAGCATCAAGGTCTTTTCCATTGAGTCAGTTCTTCGCATCAGGTGGCCAAAGTATTGGAGTTTCAGCTTCAACATCAGTCCTTCCAATAAATATTCAGGACTGATATCCTTTAGGATGAACTGGTTTGCTCTCCTTGTAGTCCAAGGGACTCTCAAGAGTCTTCTTCAATACCACAGTTCAAAAGCATCAATTTTTTGGTGCTCAGCTTTCTTTATAGTCCAATTTGTACATCCATACATGACTACTGGAAAAACAATAGCTTTGTTAGACTAAAATTTGCTTAATTTTGTACAGAAAGTCTTTTTGGCTTAATTTTGTGTGTTTGTGATGGCCACAGCACAGATATGATGCAATAGATATGATGCAGATCATACAATATTAATTTTTTTCCCACAAACTAGTAGGGTAAATACTTTATTAGTGATTTAAGAAAATGATTTGTATAAAAATGAATGAACATGATTTCAAAGATAAAATATAAACTCAGATAGGGAATAAAAAACAGAATTATTCAGGACTTCCCTGGTGGTCCAGTGGTTAAACTTCTGTGCTTCCAATGCAGAGGGCACAGGTTTAATCTCTAGTCAGGGAACTAACGTCCCACATGCCGTGTGATGCAGAAAAAACAGATCAGAATTATACCAAAATAGAAACTGATGATCATATAGATTCAACTTCTATGTATTTCATTCAACAATTGCCTTAAATAAATGGAGTACATAACTGTCTATGCTTTATTAATTCACTCCAAGATTATAAGATGATATTAAATTCTAAATACATAAACAAACCTTAAATGCTCCTAAAATATGTTGTTAAAATCCACCTGGGTATAACTAATTACTTTTTAAAGTGACTATTTAGTTTTTATTAACCAGTGAATGGCACTGCTTTCGAATCTTCACTGATTCGAACTAATTCTTTAAATTTTTCTTTATTGAAATAGTTGATTTACAATATTGTGCATGCAATTTCTACTGTTTAGAAAAATGATTCAGTTACTATATACAAATATATGTGTGTGTTTGTGTGTGTGTGTGTGTGTGTGTGTGTGTGTGTGTGTGTATGTATATGCTTCCTAGGTGGCTTAGTGGGTAAAGAATCTGGTTGCAATGCAGGAGACAAAGGAGATGTGAGTTTGATCCCTAGGTGGGAAAAATCCCCTGGAGGAGGAGGGCATGGCAGCCCACTCCAGTATTCCTACCTGGAGAATCCCATGGACCGAGAATCCCATGTAGCCTGATTGGCTACAGTCCATGGGGTTGCAGAGAGCTGGACGTGACTGAAGTATCTGAGCACACGTACACATGTGCATGTTACATATATCACACTTTCTTTTTCATATTGTTTTCCATTATGGTTTATTGTAGGATATTGAATAAGGTTCCCTGAGCTATACAGTAGGGCCTTGTTNACACACACACACACACAGAGCCTCTTTATCCATTCAGCTCTTGATGGATGCTTAGGTTGCTTCCATATTTTGGCTACTGTAAATAATGCTGGAATCAATATAAAATGCATATGCCTTTCCAACTTAGTGCTTTTATTTACTTCTGATAAATACCCAGAAGTAGAATTGCTGGATCATACCATAACTCTACTTTTAATTTTCAGTCTTTTTTGAGAAACCTCCATACTGTTTTCCATAGTGATGGTACCAATTTACACTCTAAACAACAGTGCACTAAGGTTAACATATCTCTACACCCTGCTGCTGCTGCTGCTGCTAAGTCACCTCAGTCGCATCCAACTCTGTGTGACCCCATAGACGGCAGCCCACTAGGCTCCTCTGTCTCGGATTCTCCAGGCAAGAGTACCGGAGTGGGGTGCTGTTGCCTTCTCCGTCTCTACACCCTAGCCAACACTTAGTTCCTGTTTGTAGCCATTTTGAGCAGGTGTGAGGAGATATCTCATTGTGGTTTTGATATGCATTTCTCTGATGATTAGTGATTCTGAGAATTTTTCAGTGTATATTTTGGCCATCTGTATGTCTTCTTTTAAAAGATGTTTATTCAGATATTCCGACTATTTTTAAAATTGGGTTATTTCTTGATGTTGAGTTGGGTGAGTTCTTTATACATTGTGGATATTATCCTTTGGATGTGATTTGCAAATATCTTTTCTCGCTCACTAGATTGTCTTTTTATTTTGTCAATGGTTTCCTTCATTATCCAGAAGTTTTTAGTTTGATGTAATCCCACTCTTTTTTCTTTGGAGTTGGATTTTAAAAAAAAGTCACCAAAAGCAATGTCATGGAGTTTACTGGGGGTTTTCTCATTTCAGGCCTTACAGTAAAGTCTTTAATGTATTTTGAGTTAATTTTTATGTTGGTTTAAGATAGTGGTCTAGTCTTATTCTTTTATATGTAGTAGTCCAGTTTTCTCAACACTATCTATTGAAGGAACTGTCTTTTGCCAGTGTATATCATTGCCTACTTTGTTATAAATTAATTGACCATATATGCTTGGGTTTATTTCTGGGCTGTCTATTCTGTTCCACTGATCTATTTTTATGCTGTTTTATGTGTCTGTTTCTATGCTGATACCATCTGTTTTGATTACTCTAGCTCTGTAATATAGTTTGAAATCATGCAGTGTGATGTCTCCAGATTGTTTTTCTTTCTCAGTATTGCTTTGACTTTTGGGGTCTTATGTGGTTCCACACACATTTTAAGATTGTTTGTTCTGCTTCTGAGGAAAATGTTCTGGAATTTTGACAGAGATTGTGTTGCATCTATAGATGCTTTGGGTAACATGGACAATGTTACATTAATACTTCCAATCTATAAGCGTAAAANCTTACAGTAAAGTCTTTAATGTATTTTGAGTTAATTTTTATGTTGGTTTAAGATAGTGGTCTAGTCTTATTCTTTTATATGTAGTAGTCCAGTTTTCTCAACACTATCTATTGAAGGAACTGTCTTTTGCCAGTGTATATCATTGCCTACTTTGTTATAAATTAATTGACCATATATGCTTGGGTTTATTTCTGGGCTGTCTATTCTGTTCCACTGATCTATTTTTATGCTGTTTTATGTGTCTGTTTCTATGCTGATACCATCTGTTTTGATTACTCTAGCTCTGTAATATAGTTTGAAATCATGCAGTGTGATGTCTCCAGATTGTTTTTCTTTCTCAGTATTGCTTTGACTTTTGGGGTCTTATGTGGTTCCACACACATTTTAAGATTGTTTGTTCTGCTTCTGAGGAAAATGTTCTGGAATTTTGACAGAGATTGTGTTGCATCTATAGATGCTTTGGGTAACATGGACAATGTTACATTAATACTTCCAATCTATAAGCGTAAAATATCATTCCATTTTTTTTGTGTGTTTTCAGTTTCTTTCATCAGTGTTATAGCTTTTAGTATGTAAGTCTTTATTCTTCTTGATGAAATTTATTCCTGGGTTTTAAAATTCTTTTTGACACAATTTTAAATGGGATTGTTTTCTTAATTTTTCTTTCTGATAGTTCACTGTTAGTGTAATAGAAATGCTCCAGATTTGTGAATATGCACTTTGTACCTTGCAACTTTTCTGCTTTCATTTATTAGTTTTAACAGCTTTGGGGGGAAATTATAGATAAGCAGGGAAGAAGTCTAGAGTGATTTGCCTTACAATGAATTAGAGTTGAGACATCAGTATTCGCTCTTTTGAGTGAACTGTAGATGACTTATCTTACCCATTCCTAGATTGGACCTTTGTAATTAGCTACTATTTCAGAAATGTGCATCACCTGTGACTGCATCTCTGTATTTATCTATCTCAATCTGATTTGAAAAATAATTAGAGATTACAACAAAAATTAAATCAACATATAAATATTTATGTTTGAGCTAAACCTAATTATGAGTTTTCTTTCTGTTTACAGATATGGACATTTTCTCTTAAACTGTTAGATTTTATCATCTGTATGACATACATTTTTTCATTTCTATACTATGAAAATATCCATATGGATATTCATCACTGCTTTTCAGGTGTCAAAATTTATCGATAAATATATAGTTTATAAGAATCATTTAAGTGGCAAGTAAACAACTGTGACTATTAAACTAACATGAAATTTAGATAAAAGTATATGTGTGGTCTGTTATATAAAGACCTAATGGTTCAGGTTCAAATTAGAATTGAACTAATTCTGTTGGTGAAGTCATTTTACCTGGCTATGCCTATAAGGCTATAAAAAAGCAAAAATTCACTGAAAATTATAAATCACATTTGTTATTTGATAAATCAGTCCATATTCTTTGTATTGAAGTTATCTTTTCTTCCTACACATGATTGTCTCCAGTTTCACATGTTCAGGGAGAATGGATTTTCATCACATAGAATAGTTTAATTTTGTCAGTTGTGTTACTTTCTCTATACCATCTGTTTGAATCAGGGTTGAATTGTAGATAACTGAAACTACTCTATCTATGTTAAGCAGAAAATTATTTAATATAGGAATTAAGTTCATACAACTTATGGAAAGCTTAGAGGGCAGACTTTATCATAGAAGCAAATCACCAGACAAATCTCTCCTTTTGTTGTAATCAAGATTCTATAGCATTGTCACTGCAACCATAGAGTCCAGGCATGTATTATCTTAACAGCTGCAATTTTTAGGTTGGAAAACTATGTACTGTTGACACCAGAACCACATTATACCTATATATTGGCATAAGCAAAAGTGGATGTCCTGAGCCCTCTCAACATTCACAATTATGAGACATTGGGATACCTGCAAATGTTGGAGAAGAATCCAGGGCTTTTATGACTATGATGACCAACAGAAATTGTAGGCCTGTGATCTCCACTATATTCCCTTTTCTAAATACCACAGCAATTTGACTAACTCTCCAAATCTAAACCACACTCTTAGTCCCATCTGCAAAACAGACTTAGAAATATAGATTTTGGCTTCTCAACCTCAGAAGTTTAAGAAAACATACTAGAAAGAGGGTGGTGAATGGATATCGAGCAACAATGCACAATAACTCCCACTCTCCCATACATAAATTTTCAAACAAATGATTACAACTGATTACAGTAAAATGCATCTCTTCTCACATAGAAATAAAAACATTTTCACTGTCCACAAGAGAAGAAACCCAAACTTCTATTAGTCATAGAATCTTTCTTGAGATGGTATTTCTTGCCTGGGTTCACTAGCCTTCCCATTTATATACCCTACAAAACTATCAAAGAGATATAAAATACAAAATGAGAGAAATGGAGTATAAAAAGGATATATATGTTAAAGAGAAATAAATACATAAATAGGCTACTGCAGCCTGTTTTTTCTCCAAATGGTCCAAATGGTCATAAGGCCTTGTTTGTATGTATAGCATCTTTTTTTTTTTTCTACTTTGAATTCCATGTTTTCATTGGTCTCAGTTTTGGGGGTTAAATGGTGGCTGTGTGAAAAGTATGTGTTAGTCACTCAGTTGTGTCTGACTCTTGTGACCCTACAGACTGTAGCCTACCAGGCTCTGCTGTCCATGGAATTCTCCAGGCAAGAATAATGGAGTGGGTTAAAGCAAACCTTCATTTCTGTTGGTTCTGAGCCACTGGTGGTCATGACTGTCTTGGAATACCTGGAATTGTTCATGAAGTGTTGCTTCAGGATATGGGAATACAAGGATACATCTCAAAATATCCCTCCATTCCAGACACATACATAATCCTCCCTGACACATTTTTTATGAGTAGCCCTATTCTCCTTACAGTCAAGGTTAATATTCCTATCCAACAGAGAAAAAATTTTCTCCTGTTACTTTTAGATTATAAGGAGGCCCCAGATGACCCCATGACAATCAAAACTTCTAGTTTTGAACCAGTATGCCATATGATAGAAGGAATTTGGGGGGGGGTATTAAGTCCTCTAATACAGGGTAGGTCAAATTTGTAAGAATAATAAGGAAATTTTATATGAGAACTTACCCTTAAAATTCCAGATCATATATTCTCATCATAGGAGAAAATGTGCCAAAATGAATGCCCTGTACCTTGCCTCTTAAGACTTGTGAAGTTGATAACACTGGGATCTCTGCTAATGTTGTCACAGAGAAGTCCAATGTCATCATGACTATGCTTGCCAAACAACCAACCAAAGAGCCAACCAACAAATAAAAAACCCCTAAACCACAGTGGAAGCATCACTCCATCTTGCTTCTGCCTCCAAATCTCATGAGACTATCTCATTATTTGAACCCAGATCATATCTAGCCCTTACTATAACAGAGTCTGGAAAATATAACACATTAGGAAGAATGTGAAATGGATATTCCAATTTCTCCTATACACCAAGCCATCCAAATTTACCACTGCAACGTTCTTTTAAAATTAGGTCATGGACCATGGCTTATCAAATTCCAAAAGCCAAAAATGATTAATTGTTTTTCTGCTTATTTCAAAATGGTATAAAATACCTCTCTTCTTCTTTTCCCAGATTTGTGTCCCATTTATCTAATTGCCTTTATTTCTTGCTTCACTCTAAATCTTAACTTGGATTCTGCCAGACAAGACTCTGTCAGATTTGAATTTCTACATTTGACAACCAAGACTTTAATAGCATTTTTTTCTGTAGTAGGTCCCCTCAAGTTATCATGCCCCCATGGGCCTTACTTATAAGTCAGTCAGTCAGTTCACTCACTCATTCGTGTCCGACTTTTCGACCCCATGAATCGCAGCCTGCCAGGCCTCCCTGTTCATCACCATCTCTTGGAGTTCACTCAGACTCACGTCCATCCGGTCAGTGTTGCCATCCAGCCATCTCATCCTCGGTCGTCCCCTTCTCCTCCTGCCCCCAATCCCTCCAAGCATCAGAGTCTTTTCCAATGAGTCAACTCTTTGCATGAGGTGGCCAAAGTACTGGAGCTTCAGCTTTAGCATCATTCCTTCCAAAGAAATCCCAAGGTTGATCTCCTTCAGAATGGACTGGTTGGATCTCCTTGCAGTCCAAGGGACTCTCAAGAGTCTTCTCCAGCACCACAGTTCAAAAGCATAAAGTCTTCAGCGCTCAGTCTTCTTCACAGTCCAACTCTCACATCCATACATGACCACAGGAAAAACCATAGCCTTGACTAGACGGTCCTTAGTCGGCAAAGTAATGTCTCTGCTTTTGAATATGCTATCTAGTTTGGTCATAACTTTTCTTCCAAGGAGTAAGCGTCTTTTAATTTCATGGCTGCAGTCACCATCTGCAGTGATTTTGGAGCCCCCAAAATAAAATCTGACACTGTTTCCACTGTTTCCCCATCTATTTCCCATGAAGTGATGGGACCGGATGCCATGATCTTCGTTTTCTGAATGTTGAGCTTTAAGCCAACTTTTTCATCCTCCTCTTTCACTTTCATCAAGAGGTTTTTTTAGCTCCCCTTCACTTTCTGCCATAAGGGTGGTGTCCGTAGCTTCTCATTTTTCTCTATAAAAACTGTGTTTTTTCTTTCAATTACTTTCCAAATGAAACTTTCCTATGTCTACTGTCTCTGAGAATCTGACTGCCCAGTTCAAGGAGCAAAGTTTTGTATTGGTAATTATCTTTAGCCAAGTGTTGAATATATGTTTGGTTCTAATTGGTTTCATCAGTTCAGTCACTCAGTCATGTCTGACTCTTTGCGACCCCATGGACTGCAGAATGCCAGGAGTCCCTGTCCACCAACAATTCCCAGAGCTTGCTCAAACTTATGTCCATAGAGTCGTTGGTGCCATCCAACCATCTAATCCTCTGTTGTTCCCTTCTCCTCCTGCTTTCTATCTTTCCCCAGTATCAGGGTATTTTCCAGTGAGTCAGTTCTTTGCATCAGGTGGTCCAAGTTTTGGAGCTTCAGTTTCAGCATCAGTCCTTCCAATGAATATTCAGGACTGATTTCCTTTAGGATGGACTGGTTTGATCTCCTTGCAACCAAGGGACTCTCAAGAATCTTCTCCGACACCACAGTTCAAAAGCATCAGTTCTTTGGTGCTCAGCCTTCTTTATGGCCCAACTCTCACATCCATACATGACTACTGGAAAAATCATAGCTTTGACTCAATGGACATTTGTCAGCAAAGTAATGTCTCTGCTTTTTAATATGCTGTCTAGGTTGGCCATAACTTTTCTTTCAAGGAGCAAGCATCTTTTCACTTTATGGCTACAGTCACCATCTGCAGTGATTTTGGAGACCCCCAAATGAAGTCTCTCACTGTTTCCATTGTTTCCTCATCTATTTGCCATGAAGTGAAGGGCCTAGATGCCATTAGTTTTCTGAATGTTGAATTTTAAGACAGCTTTTTCACTCTCCTCTTTCACTTTCCTCAGGAGGCTCTTTAGTTCCTCATTGCTTTCTGCCATAAGCATGGTGTCATCTGTGTATCTTGAGGTTATTGATATCTCTCTCAGCAATCTTAATTCCAGCTTATGCTTCATCCAGTCCAGCATTTCTCATGATGTACTCTGCATATAAGTTAGATAAGCAGAGTGACAATATATAGCCTTAATGTACTCCTTTCCCAATTTGGAACTAGTTTGTTGTTCCACGTCCGGTTCTATTTCTTCCTGACCTGCATACAGATTTCTTAGGAAGGAGGTAAGGTAATCTGGTATTCCCACCTCTTGAATAATTTTCCATAGCTTGTTGTGATCTACACAGTTAAAGTTTTGGCATAATCAATAAAGCAGAAGTAGATTTTTTTTTCTGGAATTCTCTTGCTTTTTCTATGATCCAATGGATGCTTTCAATTCGATCTCTGGCTCCTCTGCCTTTTCTAAATCCAGCTTGAAAATCTGCAAGTTCACAGTTCAGGTACCTATGTTGGTTCACGTATCTAATTTCACATATCTAATTGATCTATATTATTAAATATTCTTGACATTTTAACTCTTGAATATTTCATTTATATTACTATTTTCTTTCTATAAGTAAGTACAATAACTTCCCTCTATTGTTTTCATTCAACAGCTATATAATCAGTGCTATAACATGCATAGTCAATTAATTGGATCTATGGGAACAGAAAAAAATGTATAGCCTGACAAATATAGAGCAGTATTTGATACATAAAAGTTCACAGTGATTATAATTTTTTTATGTTACCAAAAAAGTGCCATTGAATGTTGGCCAAATCATATAAGCCCAACTTACACATTTATATACTATATACCACACTATAGAGTAAACCTCAATTTAAAGAAGTAAAGTGAATCTTTATGGGATCAAATATTTTTTACTTTGCCATTCAAGTTTGCAAACGTGTAAATGAAAACAAATACTAAATAAGAAATTATTTAAAAAAACATTTCATCTACTAACATTATTATACTTTATGGTGCCAGTTTCATTGTTTAGCTCTTTTGAATTCAAAGAATATTCCACAAAGGAAAAATTAGCTTTCTTAAAGACTTTTAAAAAGAATATTTAGGCAGTAATTTATTCCTTTATTTCTTTTTCCTGCTTAGTGGGCTTCAGGAAGTCAAATCCCTTCATAAAAGGGAGAGAAAAACAAATCATTATATTACTTCTTTCCTAATACTATTTCTAAATTATCTAGTAATACTTATTCCAAAATAATTTGAGTGAAAATTCTTTCTGCACATAACTATTTTCTCTATATCTTGGTTGATGTTTGGAGCTAATTTGACTCAAGATTTTAAGAAAGAAACTGTTAGTGGTTCATATAAGATTATATAGTCTATAAACTGATCAATATGACTATAAATAATGCAAATAATACTATATATTCTATATTGCCATACATGGAGCTTCCCTGGTGGCTCAGTGGTAAAGAATCCATCTGCAATGCAGGAGATACAGGTTCAGTTCCTGGTTTGGGAAGATTCCCCTGGAGGAGAGCATGATAACCCACTCTAGTATTCTTGCCTGGAGAATCCCAGGCACAGAGGCCTCTGGCAGGCTACAGTCCATGGGGTCGCAGGGTCAGACATGACTGAATCAACTGAGCATGTACACACATAGCTATACACACATGGATATACATATATATATTTATATAGTCACACTCATATGCATTATAGTGTATAGTTTGTTGGGAGAAATGCTTTGGAATGTGCCAGTTGATTCTTTACTTGCTGCACACATCTATTCAATTCTTAAAAGGAGAAATCAACAGTAACTTCTCTTCTCCCAGATATTAAATGAATAATTATGTACTAAACTGCCTGTTCTTACTTCTCAGTCATATTTATTCATACAACTTATCTATACTATAAGAAAATTTATTTTAAATTCTTCAAGGATACTTATGTAGCCTATGGCTAGATATTACTGATGTTTTAGGGAAAGTAGAATAGTAGCTCTATATTTTCAAACTTTAAAATATTTTAGGTCATAAACAATAAGTATTCAAGCTAAGTCTCATTAGAAATTCTAAAACAAAATCAGGATTGTATTAGCATATTCACACATAAATCAGTTAGCAACAGAGAGCTGTAAGCCTATACGTTTATGTCTCTGCAATTATCAATTTTTGATACAGGTAGCAAGGTATAATTGGACCATTTCATCGTGTGAAGTGGTGATGTCATCGTCCTTGTACCTATAATCATAGCAGGTAACACATCTTAAAACTGAGGTGACAGGACTGACACGTGCATTCACACACAGTGTAAATCTTCACACTACATTCTACAGAGTGCTGTAATATTTGTCAATTAATATTATTGATACTATAAAACTTTAAACATATTTTGGTTCCTCAAAATTACTTGGAAAAGTTTAGAGTCACAAAGGAGAGTCACTTCTTGAGAATCTTGTCCATCCCTGGGTTTCAGAAAGGCCCAGGTAATTTGGTAGATGGAGAAGGGAGAGGTCTTTTTGTAAATTCTGAATTCTGCTCTTCTCTTCAGGGGCAGAGGCTCTGGACCACATACCTTTCTATGGCATTTCCTAATGGTCTATTCTGATCCTTGAGCATTGTGATTGAAGCTTAGTTTAGTCTCACAAGATGCTGAACAAATTGTGATTCATTTGTACAGCCTCATAAAATGGATTTATTCTGGTAAAAATCCTTTATCTTCTAGAGTATCAGGATATTTCTCAATGTGCTGAGCATTAATCATTTGCGTTGGCATTACACAACTTATTGGTAAACATGCAGCTCCTGTATCTTATCCACAGACTTACGTATTAGAATTCTTTCATGCTTCACAGCTTGATAATTACTAACATTAAAGTGAGAGGTGGTTAAAGTTGACATAATAGAATGCTTTTAGACAGTGGGTTGATATCAGGTTGAAGTTGCTGAGTTTGCTATTCATGTTCCTTTGGATCTGGACTCTTAACCCAACATATGTGCATCTCTGACATAGTGTTCTTGGGTTTCCACAACCTAGGGATATGGAGCCCAAAGGATCACTCACAAATGAAAACTTCAATAAGCAAGTCCTACTGTGATACCCCAATATCTGGTAGTTGTTATATTACTGAATTAAGATTTTTCTATTTTTTTTTCTCAGTTGCTTAGTCATGTCTAACTCTTTGAAACCCCATGGACTGTGTAGACCACCAGGCTCCTCTGTCCATGGAATTTTCCAGGCATGAATACTGGTCTGGGTTGCCACTTCTTACTCCAGGAGATCTTCTGGACCCAGGGATCGACCCACATCTCCTTGCATCTCCTGAATATATAGATGGATTCTTAACCACTGCACCACCTGGGAAGCCCACAGTAAGATCAGACTCAGACAAAAGATAAACAATCTGCTGAAGGGTTGTGTTTGCAAAAGAATGGGGGCCAAATAAAGAATGTGTTAGGAGGAATAGTGTATGTGTTATATTTTATATTTTAATAGGTGGCCATTATGGCAGAAAATGAAGAGGAACTAAAAAGCCATCATGAAAGTGAACGAGGAGAGTGAAAAAGTTGGGTTAAAGCTCAATATTCAGAAAACAAAGATCCAGTCCCATCACTTCATGGGAAATAGATGGGGAAACAGTGGAAACAGTGTCAGACTTTATTTTTTGGGCTCCAAAATCACTGCAGATGGTGATTGCAGTCGTGAAATTAAAAGACGCTTACTCCTTGGAGGAAAAGTTATGACCAAACTAGATAGCATATTCAAAAGCAGACATTACTTTGCCGACTAAGGACTGTCTAGTCAAGGCTATGGTTTTTCCTGTGGTCATGTATGGATGTGAGAGTTGGACTGTGAAGAAGGCTGAGGGCCGAAGAATTGATGCTATTGAACTGTGGTGTTGGAGAAGTCTCTTGAGAGTCCCTTGGACTGCAAGGAGATCCAACTAGTCCATTCTGAAGGAGATCAACCTTGGGATTTCTTTGGAAGGAATGATGCTAAAGCTGAAGCTCCAGTACTTTGGCCACCTCATGCAAAGAATTGACTCATTGGAAAAGACTTTGATGCTGGGAGCAACTGAAGGCAGGAGGAGACGACAGAGGATAAAGTGGCTGGACGGCATCACACACTTGATGGACGTGAGTCTGAGTGAACTCCGGGAGTTGATGATGGACAGGGAGGCCTGGCGTGCTGCGATTCATGCGGTCACAAAGAGTTGGACACGACTGAGTGACTGGACTGAACTGAACTGATTGCAGAAGGCAATGGAATCCCACTCCAGTACTCTTGCCTGGAAAATCCCATAGACGGAGGATCCTGGTGGGCTGCAGTCCATGGAGTCGCTAAGAGTCGGACATGACTGAGCGAATTCACTCTCACTTTTCACTTTCATGCATTGAAGGAAATGGCAACCCACTCCAGTGTTCTTGCCTGGAGAATCCCAGGGACGGGGGAGCCTGGTGAGCT